>OVBA01003007.1:0-30414 GCA_900406435.1 Lepidium aucheri | reverse complement strand
TGCGACCCATCTTTGTTTTTATTTCTTTTTGGCTTTGAGTCGGCCCTTTAGGGCTAGCTGATAGGACCATTATATAAGGTCCCCTTGCAGCCGTGCATTCCTTTTTAACCTATTATCAATAAAGACCAAACTTTTTCTACATAGAAAAACCTAGCCGTTGGAAGCTTGGCCGCTTTGTCTAAACGTGCAAGCCACACCAAGTGATCTCGTGAGGATTCCCCTTGATCAGAAGTGTGTCCGAGTGTATCAAGAAGCCTCCATTCTTCTTGTGGATCACTCTTTAGTCCACCAACTTCCGCACCACATCTACATCTTAGCAAAGGAAGCACTTCGGTTTCCCTTTGATTGAGATTCATTCCAATCAACCTTAGAGAAGCACCTTGAGGCGTGTATCACCTTGACAGCTCGGTCATACTCCTCGCCGTACTGGTCATCAGCTAGAGCAAGATTCTCTATTAGTGCTCTTCCCTCGTTGATCTTCTGCTGCAGAAAGCTCCCGTTGCTTGCAGTATCCAATAGCATAGTGTCCTCCCAAAAACCATGATGGAGACATTGAGACTGATAGATGTTATATCTATCCCATGCCTCGGCGAGCGACTCGGTGCTCTACTGGACGAAGTTGGATATGTTATTACTTAGCTTGGCCGTCCGCGAGTTACAGAAGAACTTGGTAAGATATAGGTGCTTGCACTCCGACCAAGTAGTGATGGATCCGGTGGGAAGATATTTCTCCCATTGATGAGCTCTGTCCCCAAGAGAGAAGGGAAAGAGCCTGAGTTTCAATGCGTCCTCACTCATCCGTTAATGCGAGTGAGCGTGCATAGTCTCTTGAACTTATCAAGATGATTGAGAGGGGGTCCTCCGAGGGTAGGCCATGGAATTTGTTGTTTTGGACCATGGAAATCAGTCCGCTCTTGATCTTGAAGTTATTATTTTGGATCACCGGCAGTTGGATCCTGTTCTGTATCGTGTGGATGCTAAGGGCATCGCTCGCACCAATACCGCGATGTCAACGAGCTGGATTTTGTGCTCGCACGTGGTGGCCGGCCTCATTTACCAACAGAGGTGTTTCGTCCGTCGTTGTTCCCGGTGTGGTATTGTCCAGATCTGGCATTTGTTGCTGCATTCTGGTCCGCTCACCTCTGATCTCACGAGTAAGAAGGTTTATATTTTCTATGAGAGGCTGAAGGTGGTGAGAAACCTTCGATCGCTTCTGCATCAACCGACTGACTCGCACTAAACACTCGCTTAACTCTGTGGAGTTAATGCAAGGTTGATGATTATGTGTCTGTCCTTGGTGCCAGATGTCGAGGATAACCTGCGAGGCTTGCAAGGACAGAAACAAAGACTTGTCAATAAGATGGAAGCTTGGTCCTTATAGATCCAAGCTTAGTGGAGCAAAGACAAGTTATAATAGCAGTAACACTAAATTTGATCCTAAGACTAGTACACTATAAATTGGAACAAGCAAATCCAATTTACCAACATCGCTAATTTGATAAAAGGATTTTTGTATCTCTTTATCAAATCATTAAGCATTAGGTAAGTAAATGGGAAGTTGTCGAACCAAATACTCCAATTGTTTGTAAACAATCTATCTAATACTATATCCTAGTCAAAGTTAATCTAATCATTCTGTCACAATGATAGATCAATATGTTTCTCTAGCTCCAATTCTGTATAAAGGTTAAAATACACAAAATGACATAAATAAAACAGAATCTAGATTGGTGAAACAGAGAAATGGGTAATAAACAGAGCACAACAGTTGAAATAAGATAAAAGCTGAATTAAAGGTAAGGATCTAGAGGATAGGGAGGTTGATCTGCGATAAACTCGCCAGACTCTTTTAGCAATCTCTAGACTGAGGTTAGGCTAGATTTGCCCTCTCTCACGGTGAGGATCGCTATCCGGATCGGCTGATCCATTACGGCCCTCGCGGCAATCAAGCCAAACCGGATGCAATAAGTTAAGCCCAACTTGTCGAATAGCCGACCCACATGCTAGATCTCTCTTTGGAGGATCAAGCCATCTCTAGCAAAGCATTTGGTCTCCGATCCCGTTCGCCCTAGCTTCCGGTCACAGCCCAAGTCAGATCTCAACTCATCAGGAAGAGATCAGCACTAAGCATGGCTTTGCTAGAAGAGATTGGAGTGCAGATCATGGCTAGCACGGCGAGGGAATCAACGGATTCACTTCCGATTGCCCCATCCTCAATATCAAAACGGATCTACTCACGCCTCATTGCATGAGGACGGAGGAGTGGGGAAGATCTAGATTGCATAAACATAAATAAGCTTAAATGAAATTGCAATAAAATAAGATGAAAAACAAAGCAAACTTAATTCATATAAACTTAAAGCATAATCAAAGAGCATTAATCATAAAGAGTACCTTAAACAAGCTTAAAGATAAAAGCAATAAAAATAGAGAGAGTTTTCAGCTAAAAACAACAAATGATTAATAAGGGTGTGATTAGTGGGTATTTATAGGGTTATGCAAATAACCCTAATGGTCAAACAGACCTAAGTCGGTCGACTAGGAAATCTGTAAGTCTTGTCCTTGGAGTCCTTGCGCGAGCTTGGGCACCGAGGAGTGCTTCTTGTCTTGGTTCTCGTGGGTTCAGACTGAGTAGAGGGTCCGATTGTAATCCTTGTAATGAAGAGAAATTGGCCTTTGTTCTGCATTGATCTTCCCTCGCAGCAGATAGATTGAGGTTGGTGACTGAGGCAGCTTTTCTTGAGCGTTCTGGGCAGTTCTCGCCATGTGATCTACGAGGTAGCGATCCGAGGTTGCACAATCCTTTTGACCTTTGACATTCTAGCAGCTGATCCATTTGTCCTTAGCTCCAGTTTTTGCTCCTTTTCTACTCCTTTACCTAAATAAAACTCCAAACTCTAAATGCAAATGCAAAGAAAGCAAAACAAACCTAAAAAAACCTAAGTAAACGGAAAATCTATCTAGACGAAATCAAAACAACCTTAAATATGACTCTAAACCATCAAAAATCACACACATCAAAGCATCACCAAAACACTCATCCTCTCGGTGTTGGAAGTTCAGAATCTGGCTCTTAAGGTGGTTGGTCCTAGACTTGGTGAAAAAGTGATCCAAGAAGGTGTCTCTAATATCATCGCATGATCTCAATGAAGCTGGAGGTAACGACTTAATCCAACTCAACACTTTCCCTTCCAGTGAGAACTTAAAGAGCTTGCACCTAGCATAATCCTCAGAGACTCCACTAAGTGATGTTGTGCTGCATATCTCTTCGAAGTTCTCCAAGGAATTATTGGATTTTCTACAGGGAAACCATGGAAAGGAAACTGTCGAATTAAGGCTATCAATTGAGGATTCAATTCATAAGAAACTCCTTGCAAATGAGGACCAAATATGGCTGATTTATTTTGATTATAACTATGCAGAGTGTTGATATCTCCAATAGCCCTTTGTCGAGTCTTAGCATCTCTTTCTTTCTTCAGCTCCTCAATCTCACACCGTAAACTCTCCACAATAGCATCTTAACTTTCATATGACGGATCAACGATGTTGTTTTCCAGGTTGTCCATTGCATGACAACCTAAGAAGAAAAAAAGAAACAAAACAAAAGTAAATTAAAAGTGCCTTAGACTAAAACTCAGAATCGAATCAAAAGGTAAAATTTTGGTCCCCGACAGCGGCGCTAAAAACTTGATACCACCAGGTTTTAACCCTATATTTCTACTGCAAGTGCACAGCAAATGGATTAGCAATGTAGGGATCGAATATACAAGGACCAAGTTTCACACTATCAATTCTAAAACTAATTAGAGCTCAGGCTAACAACTTGTGATAATTGAAATTCAATTGTAATTTATTCAATACTAAAAACACCAAGTTCGGGAAATTCATCGGGAAGACAAGGAGAATAAACTAGGGTTCTATTCAGATAACAAATAACACACAATCTCAACTCAGACATAAATGTATAGCTGATCCACTTTCGTGGCACCAACTACAATATCTAGCAACCTAGAAATCCTAACTTTTGTTGGCACTAAATCCTAAATACGCATTACCGAATTGGTCTGATATGTCCGCAATCAACCTTAACATCAACTTCCATGGTTAAGGATTGATTACTCACTTAATGAGGATCGAGTTCTTAACAAGCTTCTGGAATGTTAAGCAACCTAGAATCATAGATTAGTCAGCTACTCTAACCTAAGCATTAGGACTATCAAAAAGCGGAGAACACATCAAGCAATATCTATTTGTCCCTAATTCAAATCATCCCTGCAACCCTGAAAAATCCTAAACTTGACTATGAAACTACTCAGACATGGTAGAAGAAAGCAATTGAGAAAACAATGAAGAAAGCATAAAAGAGAATTTGATTAAAGTAAGGTGAATAAGAAATCTTCTCAAAATGAATGTAAACTGGAGTTCGTCGCCTTCAAGCTCTGAAAACGAGTCTCTCTCTTTCTAGAACAATGATGAAACTTGATTGATAACTTATTACAACTTTTTAAAAAACTTTTAAGTATAAAAACGTGGGAAATTAGGTTTTATGTTTGCTGATCAATCGATCACTAATGTCTTGTGAATTCTTTTATGCATTAGTAGATTAGGCTAGGATCAATGATCAATCGATTGTGTGAACTGATTGCTCGATCAACACCTCTATGCTGAAACTTCTATATTGCATTCCAAATCCTTCCAATTAATGCCCAGCAAGTTGATAAAAGGCTTTTTGTCTCCTTGAATCAAATCATTGAGTATAGTCGGATAAGTAAATGGGATTGTCGAACTAAATACTCTGAGATGCTTGTAAGCAACCAATCTACTACTAGATCTGAGTTCAAGCAACCTACCATTCAGTCAGTATGATAGGCTATGATATTAGGGTGAGCTAGCAACCTAGTGAATAGGACAAATTACACTAAAAGACAAAATAAAAACAGAACGAAAGGTACTGAAACAAAGAAATGATGTAAAAACAGAGTATAACAATAGCAATAAGATGAAAATCAAATTAAAGGCATCGATCTAAAGGATAGGGAGGTTGATCAGCCATAAACTTGCCGATCCCAACTCGCCGAACTCTTTTGAGCGATCCCTAGACCGGGACAAGGATAGATCAACCCGTTCTCACGGTGAAGACCACTAACCGGATCGGATGATCCAATACGGCGCAAGCCGTGATCATGCCAAACGAGAAGCATTAAGCTAAGCGCAAATCGTCTAACAGCCGACCCACATGCTAGATCTCTCTTAAGCAGATCAAGCCATCACTCACAAGGCACTTAGTCTCCGCTCCCATCGGCGCTAGCCTTAGGTCACGGCCCAAATCAGATCTCTCTTTATCAGGGAGAGATCAGCATTAAGCTTAGACATGTGAGAAGAGATCGGAGTTCAGATCATGGCTAGAACGGCAAGGGAATCAATGGATTCACCTCCGATCGCCCTATCCTTGAGATCCAAACAGATCTACTCGTGCCGCATGGATTGAGTGCGGAGGAGTAGGATAGATCTAAGTTGCATAATCATAAAGATCTTAACTGAAATTGCAGAAAGTAAAGATGAAGAACAATATAAACTTAAATCATAAACTTCATTAAAGCATAAACAAAGAGTACCTAAAATAATGCTAATCATAAATCAATAAATATAGAGAGAGTTTTCGGCTAAAAAACATAAGCTAAAAATGATAAGAGAGTGATTAAAGGGTATTTATAGGGTCATTTGCATAACCCTAATGGTCACACCGACCTAAGCCGGTCAACCAGGAATCTTGCCCTCGGATTCCTTGGGCGAGCTTGGGAACCGAAGAGTGGTTCTTGTCTTTGTCCTCGGTGGTTGAGACTGAGTGAATGTTCCGAGTGTAATAGATTTATCTTCCCTCACGGCAGATAGGTTGAGGCTGGAGATTGAGGCATCTTTTCTTGAGCTTTCCGAGCATTCCTCGCCCTGCGATCCACGAGGTAGCGATCCGAGTTTGCACAATCTTTTTCGCCTAGCAGCTGATCCAATTATCCTTAGCTCCAATTTTAGCTCCTTTTTGCTTCTTTTCCTAGATAAAACTCCAAACTACAAATGCAAATGCAAAGAAAGCAAAACAAACCTAAAAGGACCTAAACAAACGGAAAATCTATCTAGACGGATGCAAAATAAGACTCCAAAACCATCAAAAATCACACACATCAGTTCCCCCAAAAAAAGAAAGGTATTGATGCATCTCTAGGCTCTAAATCGGAAATTCAAGTTCAGTTTTAGAAGGAATCAAACTAGGCATATTCAAAACACAACCCAAGCAAAGTTCACCAAGGTGAAGATCCGCTCAAAAACTTTCCAAAACAGCTATCTACCAATCAAGAGAATTCAGAATGGTTACTTAGCTAACTTAACAAGATTTTCCCATCATCAAGATTATTCCCACAAAACAATTATGGATGCATGAATCCTAAGTGAATGCAACCTAAAGACTACATGATCACTCTTTTTTTTTTAAGATTTCTTTTTCAAAAGTTTTCAAATTTTTATGGTTTTTCTATGGCTTAAGTGCCATGAAATACAACAAGCAAATGCACAAAGAAAAATCTAACCAGATTTTTACAACCTAAGTGAATACATGCAAAATAGAAAAGTAGATCACAAGAAACATCGTGAGAGCACTCTAGACTTCTCCCCCAAACTTAAATCACACAGTCCCTTGTGTGTATAGAAGTCGGAGAGAGTTGTCTAGACAAACAAAACAAAAATCAACAAAAATAAAAATGTATGTACACAGGGTTGGAGTTTCGTACCTAAAAATCGAAAAAGTGAGCAGTTGAGGCGTTCATGTCCTCAAGAGTGTAGTTGTGAGAGTCTGGGTACCCTCTTGGAGATATTCCTTCGCACGCTGCGACGTGCTGCTGCCTGTCCGAGTACTCTCGGTCATGGTCGGGGAGGGATGCATGTGAGGGACCCTCCTGAGGCGTTTGCTCTTGGTGCTTCTAGTCCTTCTTCCATGTCCTCTTTTAAACTCGCGACATGTCCATTGATTGGCGTTGTGGTTGTTCCTACTGCGCTTGGTGAGAGCTGGGACCGGCTGAAGTTGAGTACCTCCTCGCTGGTGGCGGCGAGTCATGAGTGCGAGGCTGAGGTATTGTTCTTCTGAACTACGATTCCAATCCATCAATTGCTCTCCACATCCTCTTGCGCTCGCTTTGCCACTCCTCCTTTTCCTTTGTGAGGCTTTTATCCTTCTTGAGCAGGCACTTCCCCAACGCTTGTGGGCTTCCTTGCTTGCTGTTCTTTGGTTCTTCTTGGTGAATTCCTCAAAAAACTAGCATTCAGGATCAACTTCTTCCTTGTCTATCTCCTCTTCTGCCTGCTGAGTTTGTTGTCCTTGCTGGTGTTCGCCGAGTAGAGCCGCGAGGGGTGGGGTGAAAGTCACATTCTCCATAGTGTTCTTGGAGTGTATGCTGGGCAAGGGAGAAGTATTATGGCGGCTTTCTTCTCTGGATGGTCGAACTTGTACATAGCTTGCCCTTCAACCTCGCCTTTAGCAATAAGGTATGCCCCTTGAAGATACTACATGTCCATAAATTGGGGTGGAGCCAAATTGTAGTCTTCAGTGTTTAACGGTACTCCACTCGCTTCCAATATTCGAGCCACAACTCCACCAATGTAGATGTGCTTTGGCTTCCCAGTCTCCCTCTCCGTTTGCGTCATAGCTCTTCCGCAGTATGTGAGGAGGTGCCTCGCAAACACGAATGACATTCCGGAGTTCCCATTATCTCCATCAATATGCAACTCACTCGGAGTAATCCCAACAATCTCCTTCATCGCCATATCCATCATGTGCATCTCCCCAAGGTTGATTGGCGAGATGGAGGGCCGAGTGAAGATCACGTTGGCTATGGCACTCCTCGCATAGTTGATTGCGGGGTTGCGGATCCAGCTTCCTTTGCTTTGTGACAAATCGTACGTCCCAGAACCCGACAACATCTTCCATACCTTATCAGTCCTATCTTCACTAATATTCGGGTACGTCGCTTCACCGGATTGGAACTCAAATATTAAATCCATCTCTTTTAACTTCACCGTATATAGTTTGTCATACACGGTGAACGTTATGTACCCACATTGATTCTTTTGATCTTAGCCATCTCTGACTTTGCGTAGATTAGAAGATCAATGGTGGCGAGAAATTGCAACATCTCCTCGATATAAGAACTCGCCACATTATACATACCCACCTTAATACCGAGTGAGCTAAACACCTTATCTACATCCTCAGTGATACCCAACTTACTCATGGTTCCAGAATGTGGGAAATAGGTACCTTTTATTCTCATTGCCTTCAACGCTTCATACGCCTTTTCGGACTCATCGGCCCCTTTTGTAGCCTTCGCTTTCTTTTATGCCTCTCGCTCCTCATAGGCTATCGTTGACTCTTTTTCTGAGTAACTGCTCCTCTTTAGATTCTCGATGACTTGGCAGTACCTCGTGTTCTTCCCCTTCTCTTCAGTCTTTTTCTCTGTCTGCTCCTCGCTCTCGTACTCGACCTTCATTGGCGAGGGCTGAGCATACTCACTGTCCTCACTATCCTTGCTGCTGGAGGGCGAGGTTATCTATTTCCCTTTGCGCTGAGCCTGCGCTGAGCTTCCTTCACCGTAAACGAAGCTCCAGGCCATTGGCTCAGCCACCGATTCCCTTATCGAGATTTTAATCCTTGTTTGCACTCCCGGTTCATCCTAATCCGATTGAACGATCAACCGGCGAGGCCTGTTTTTGCGGCAGACCGGTGGTGAATCTTCCAACCCCGCTGCCATCTCTCTTTTTCCAGCTTTTCGTGTATCATTCATGAACTTGCTTCTGAATTCCTTTGTCTTTCTTTTATCAGCGGAAGACATGCTTGACAAGGGCTTGGAAACTTGAACTTTGATAGAGAGAGAGTAACTTGCCGGCAGTGAGAGAGTAACTCAGTGAGAGAGAGTGACTCGATGAGAGAGGTTTTGTTTGCTTTAGAGTTTTGTGACCGGATGAGGGAATCGATGATGAGGCAGATGCCGCTTTTATAGACGAGTGTTGCGGGTTCTCAAGGAGACAATCTAGGGAGAAAGGAGACAATCTCGAGAGAAGAAGGGAGACAATATCGGCTCCTGATTTGCTCGCCATTCGTCCTCTACGTTGGCATCATCTCGTCCGTCAATTTCAAATTTTGAATCCATGACCGATCTCAGCCCTTGGATTGGTCAAACTTTGACTTGACCTCTCCTAGAATTTAGCAAAAAGTTGTTGGTTCCTGGACCCCACTTGATGAGCTGGAACCAAATCAAGTTTTGTCCTTATGCGCTCCTTAGCTAACCTCCTCGCTCAACTTCCTCCCTGCATACACCGAGGCCTGACTACCCATTCAGAAAAACCCAAGCTTGAACTCAACATGTTGCTTTCCCTCTGACTATTCTGAGTCCGGACTAGTTCCCTGTTTGTGGCAATATCTAAAACCATGAACAGTTAGCCACAATATCAAAATATGCTCAATTGAAGCATTTATACCATTAAGTTCCAAGTTCAAGATTTTGCTGAATAGTAAGTTCATATCAATCATAATGAGATGTATTTGACTAGAACTTTCTATATTGAGGTGTGCAAGTAGGTCCATGAGTGGTGTTCTAGGTAATGTGAACACTACTCACACACCCTCCTCGGCCTCATGTCCTGAGGGGTTCAGTTTCTTTGTAAAATTTTCTCACTCCTCGCTTTATTGCCTCTGAGGGTTAGGCGCGAGGCCTACTCTCTTGGCTTAATGAAGGCATTACTTCCTCTAATTTTTCCAAGAGTGTAGCCAAGGCTCCTTGAACCTGAGATGTAAATCGAAATTCCAAACACCCAATAATAACAACAATAAACCAGGAAAGATTATTCTCAAAATAAACAAGACCAAGTTAGAATTAAAAAAATTAAAAAGAGTTCTCAAGAGTAAAGGATAGACATGGGATTTCCTCCCAAGTGGGCTTGTTTAGAGTTACAAGCTTGACTCTTCATACACCTCTTAGTATGGGTTTGCAAAGGGAACCAAAGCTCCCTCGTTTGCATCCTCGTCCATCCCCTCTATTGTTCCTTCAACCTCAAAGCATTGCCCATTGATTGTAGGCTTCTTTCTTTCGTCCTTTAGGTCGAACATCATACCAACTCCTTCTCCAACCTTTAGTTCAATGGTCTTATTCCACACATCAATCGAAGCTCCCACTGACGCCAAAAAAGGTCTACCAAACAGTAGAGGATCAATAGGTTCTTCATCCATCTCTAATACCACAAAATCAATAGGAACCAGCACACTTCCAACATTTATTGGTACATCCTCGAGAAGTCCCGTTGGCTTCTTTGTTGTTCTGTCCGCGAGGACAAATGATAATTTGCAGTCCTTAAAGTTCGAGTACCCCAAATTTTGTGCACTTATCAGTGGGATCAAGCTAATGGATGCTCTAAGATCACATAAGCAGTTGATGAACGTAAGGTGCCCTACTGCAAACAAAAGTGTGAAGCTCCCTGGATCACTCAATTTCTCCGCAATGAATCATTTCTTTTGGTGTGGAAGAATTGGTATCAGGAGTGATCCGGATGATGTGGTCCCAATGGCCATGCATTCTTCTTCCCTTTCCTTGAGAGTGTCCTTCAAAAATTTATTGTATTGCAGAATTAAAGCAAAAGCATCGAAGATATGAATCTTTAGCTCTATACCGCTCATTTTCTTGTCAAAAAGGACCCTTTGCTTCTCAACTTGATTCTTCTTTAATCTTGAAGGGAAAGGTGCCTTAGCTTTAGTAGCTACCACAGGTGCAACTCCTTCTGTTACGTTCAGGTTGGGACAGTCTGGTTCTTCTCCTTGCTCCTCAGGCAAGCGAGGGCTCTCCTTGAGTTGTGCAGTTTTCCCACTAATCAGATCATCATTAGCCTCCTCTCGCGGCTCAGGCCAGCGATGTGTATCCCCGAGTTGTACGCAACCAGCTTTATTCTTGGCTTGTTCAGCCCCCAACTTGAAAAACGCTGCACTGATGGGAGCACTTTTCCGGTTCTGAGAGTGATGAACTGAGCGTATACTCCTTTGGGTTCTGAACAGCTTTTCCGGAAAGCTGACCAGCGGTCTTTGTTGAAAATGAAGCTTGTTTGCTTTCCATATACTTCAATCTGGCATTGAGTATTTCAAACTTTCAGTTGAGATCATTATATGTTGTATCGATTCAACTGTGTACCTCGCCAAACTTCTTACTGATTTCCCTTTGATGCCCAGTTTGACTTTGAAGTATTTGTTGAAGCATACTCATCACATCCGGTGAATCCTCCTTTATGGGCAGAGGTTGTGTTGCAGCTGGTACCGGCTTGAGGCTTTGTTGCCATTGTTCCTTTGGAATCCAAGCCCTTTACTTTGGTGGATACACTTGATCTTGTGGGTTGTCTACGTTTGTGCTCTGATAGCTCAAGTTTGGGTTTTCCTTGTAGTTGACCCATGGTTTAGACCTGCTTTGATTTCTAAACAAAACAAATTTCCTCCAGTTGTTTGTCCTCGCCCTTTTGTACCATTTCCTCCTCCACAGGGTTGACTTGTTTGGTGTGGACCATGAGCAATTTATCTAGCTTCTCATGAAGTTGCTTCAGCACTTTTCGTGCGGAAGTGTCTGAATCTAAAGTTCCCCTAACAGCTCGGTCATACGCTTGGCCCTTGTTGATCTCCTGCTGTAGAAAGCTCTCGTGGCTTGCGGTATCCAATAACATTCGTATCCTCGGGTGGACTCCTCGGTAGAAATGGCTGAGGATAGTGTCCTCTCAGAAATCGTGATGTGGGCATTGAGCTTGATAGGTGTTATATATGTCCCATGCCTTGGCTAGTGACTCGGTGCTCTACTAGACAAAGTAGGATATGTTGTTCCGTAGCTTTGTCATCCGTGAGTTGGAGAAAAACTTGGTAAGGAACACGTGCTTGCACTTCGGCCAAGTTGTGATGGACCCATTGGGAAGGTGTTTTTCCCACTGATGTGCTCTGTCCCCAAGAGAGAAGGGAAAGAGCCTGAGCTTTAGCGCATCTTCACTCAATGCATTGATGCGAGTGAGCATGCATAATCTCACGAACTCATCAAGATGATCGAGGGGGTCCTCCAAGGGTAGGCCATGGAACTTATTGTTATGGATCATTGAGATCAATGCGCTCTTGATCTTGAAGTTATTGTTTTGGATCGCCGGCAGTTGGATCCCGTTCTGTATTGTGTGTGTACTGGGGGCATCGCTCACACCAATACATGGAGTGCAACGAGCTGGATTTTGTGCTCGCACCTGGTGGGCGGACTCATTCACCATCGGAGGTCTTCCATCTGTCGTCGTGCCCAACGTAGCTGGATTTTGTCCAGATCTGGCTGCTGTTTTGTCATTTTGGTACGCTCTCGTGTGATCTCACGAGTGAGAAGGTTGATATCGTCTATGGGTGGTGGAAGGTTGTGAGAACCTTTCGATCGTGTGTGCATCAACCGACTGACTCACACTTACTACTCGCTTAACTCGGGAGAGTTAATGCGAGGGTTTCAGATTCTGTGTGTTTCCTTGGTGCCTGATGGCGAGGGTTACGTGTAAGGCCTGCAAGGAAAGAAACAATTGTTTGTCAATAAGGTGGAAGCCTGGTCCTTATAGATCCAAGCTGAATCAAGCAAAGACAAGTGATAATAGCAATAACCCAAAACCTGATCCTAAGACAAGTAAACTATAGATTGGAACAAACAATTCTGATTTGGCAACGGGGCTAATTTGATAAAAGGCTTTTTGTGTCCTTGAATCAAATCATTGAGTATAGTGGGATAAGTAAATGGGATTGTCGAACAAAATACTCAGAGATTCTTGTAAGCAACCTATCTACTACTAGATCTTAGTTCAAGCATCCTACCATTCTGTCACTATGATAGGCTATGATATTAGGGTGAGTTAGCAACCTAGTGAATAGGACAAATTACACTACAAGACAAAAAAAACGGAACGAAAGGTACAAAAATAGAGAAATGATGTAAAAACAGAGTATAACAATTGCAATAAGATGAAAATCAAATTACATGCTTGGATCTAGAGGTTAGGGAGGTTGATCGGCGATAAACTTGCCGAACTCTTTTGAGCGATCCCAAGACCAGGACAAGGATAGATCAACCCGTTCTCACGGTGAAGACCCTAACCAGATCGGATGATCCCATACGGTGCTAGCCGCAATCATGCCAAACCAGAAGCATTAAGCCAAGCCCAAATCGTCTAACAGCTGATCCACATGCTAGATCTCTCTTCGGCGGATCAAGCCATCACTCACAAGGCACTTGGTATCCGCTTCCATCGGCGCTAGCCTTAGGTCACGGCCCAAATCAGATCTCTCTTGATCAGGGAGAGATCAGCATTAAGCTTACCCATGTGAGAAGAGATTGAAGTTCAGATCATGGCTAGAATGGCGAGGGAATCAACGAATTCACCTCCGATCGCCCTATCCTTAAGATCCAAACAGATCTACTCGCGCCTCATGGATTGAGTGCGGAGGAGCAGGATAGATCTAAGTTGCATAAACATAAAGTACTTAATTGAAATTGCATAAAGTAAAGATGAAGAACAATATAAACTTAAATCATAAACTTCATTAAAGCATAAACAAAGAGTAACTTAAACAATGCTTATCATAAAGCAACAAATATAGAGAGAGTTTTTGGCTAAAACATCAGATAGAAATGATAAGAGTGTGGATAAAGGGTATTTATAGGGTCATTTGCATAAACTTAATGGTCAAAACGAGCTAAGTCAGTCAACCAGGAATCTTGCCGTCAGAGTCCTTGCGCGAGCTTGGGCACTGAGGAGTGGTTCTTGTCTTTTTCCTCGGGGGTTGAGACTGAGTGAATGGTTCAAGTGTAATAGATTTATCTTCCCTCGCGCGGATAGGTTGAGACTGGATACTGAGCCATCTTTTCTTGAGCATTCCGAGCATTTCTCGCCCTGCAATCCACGAGGTAGCGATCCGAGTTTGCACAATCTTTTTCGCCTAGCAGCTGATCTAATTGTCCTTAGCTCCAGTTTTAGCTCCTTTTTGCTCTTTTTTCCTAGATAAAACTCGATACTCGAAATGCAAATGCAAAGAAAGCAAAACAAACCTAAAAGGACCTAAACAAACGGAAAATCTACTAGACGGATGCAAAACAACCTAAAATAAGACTCTAAAACCATCAAAAATCACACACATCACAAGTAAACTCCAAGGTTCCACGTCTTTTAACCTTAAAAGTGTTCTACAATGCAGAAAAATACTCTAGAAATAGGTGCATTAGTGAGCTCAAAACCGATAAAAAATGAGGTATATCAGAGAGCAATTTTTGCTCTGGACTTATTCGAGTGTACGAATTGGTACAGCAGCTGCCCATTCGGCCCTCCTTGGCCAAGATATCTGCACTTTTAAGGTAAGAGACAGTCATAAACCTTTGCTCGGTAGTGGCTGTTTGGTCGAGTTGTACCCCGCATGATTCCATAATACACATAATTTTGGCCAAGTGGTGAGATTTTTGGCCAAGACGGATGCCATACCCGAATTTTCTTCATCTCCCATTATTTTTCTTCCATTTGGGGGTTTTAGCCACTATCTCCTTCAAGCCCACTACTTGAAGTTGCATCTCCCCCAGATTGATTGGTGCGGTCATTGGTCTGGCGTACTGATACTACGAGTTTTAACCCTATATCCTACTGCAAGTGCACAACAAACGTAATAGTATTTACAGGTAGAATTCCTATGAGACCCGAATCACACTTTTGACTACTATCAAATCACAAGCTATATCAATGAAAACCTGAGAGATAAATACTAACACCTTAAACGTAAATGTAATCAATATACTAAAGCAAATGGATATCAGGTATTTATTCGGGAGTTAGAACTTTTTCAGGGAAACTATTCAGGAACTAATCTAATCTTATTCTCGGCTTGAACATAAATAAAGATAAACCAACTCTCGTTGAACTTACCCCTCTACTAATAAACTAAAGTCCTAACTCTCGTTGGTTTCAGATTAAAAATAGGCTTTATTGTGTAGATTCAGTTACCCACAACCCAGCCTAGCATCAACTCTCGTTCGTAGTGAAGGAATTGCTATTCTAATCTAGTTTTGGTTCTTAACAAGGTTCTGGAAAGTTAACAACTTAAAATCATTGACTAGGTAATCAACCTAATCTATGCATTAAACTCAAGTATGAGAAGGAGAATATTGTAATCATCAATCTTATTTGTTCCCTAACAGTTGAATTCTAAAACCCTAGAATCCCTAAATCCGATCTAAGGTCTACTCAGACATAGAACAATGAACAAAGTAAATCATGATGAACTAAAACTGAAATTACAAATGAAATATTAATAGGGTTCAGAAATTCTTCTCAAGTATGAAGAGATCTTCTTCCTAGCTTACAAACTTAAAAGCCGCTGTAAAAATCATTCTTCAAAAGCTAAAAGACGACTTACAAAAATAAAATAGGAAAAGAGTATTTATAAGTCTTAAAAAAGGAGCTGAAAAATCATGGAATTAGGTTTCTTCAAAGAGCATTGATCAATCGATCTTAGAGTTGATCGATCGATCCTTGGATATTAAGTCGATCTCCCAGAAGCCAAGTCATTCTCCAGATCGTGCTCATCTTCTTCGTTAAAGCACTGATCGATCCATCCTTGTGTTGATCGATCAATCCTCCTTCTCGTGGAGAATACCACAAAACGCTTCAATCTTCTCCAAAGTCCACCTTCAAGCATGATTCCAACTCCGAGCGTTTTTGACCTGAAATCTTAATAAAACGGACACAAATTTCCCAAATATGACCATAATAATGAGCTAAAAACCGACAAAATATGAGGCACATCAATTCTCCTAGACTTAGTTTCTTGCTTGTCCACAAGCAAAGAAAGAAAAGACTGTAGGAAGATCACATCTCATCAGACAAATGACTCTCTCGAGATCTTGCACATCAAGTCCAAAGTGATCACAAGAGTATTACCTATCAGAATCGAGACCACCTTGTACTTCCCCCAAACTTAGCAAACATAACAATCTCATGTCACAATTCAAAACAAACAATCAGATTCTCCATACTGACTTCCTAATAAATCTAAGTGCAGTCTCAATCGAGGAAATATCAATCAAAAGGTGAAAAGTTCCCATTTCTACTCTCTAGACTACCTTCCATCTGATTCCATCTTTTTCAGAAAACCAATTTTTCCCAAATTTACTTAGGGTATCATTTTTTTACTTGGCTGATTATTCGGTAACTGAAGAATATACATGAGTTTCTTCATTGGAGTTTCCCTCGGTAAGCGAGTTAGTAAAGTGAAAAGGATTACATCATTCGATGTATTCTCGGAAACGTTCAATTCACTTTAAAAATTTGCAGCATCACTAGGAAACTTTTACCCTATGCTAACTTCATGCAAAACTTAAAACGAGTACCATTAGAATTTGGCTTAAAATGCCTGAAAATGATAAAGAGAGAAATATAACCAGACTTACAAGGAACATCTTTCATTGACTAAAGAGAATGAACATACCTGATGTATTACTAATTCCCTTGACGAGAGGATTAAGTCAGGTGAGGTGTGAAATCAAAATGAAATCCTCTGAAAGCTGAGATGAGTGTGCTCTTGAAACTGAGTGTTGCTTTGTCTCTAGGTTTTCCAATAGTTGATCGATTCGTGACAAATGCAAATCAAGCGATAAGCAGTCCAAGATAGTGCTGAGAAAATTGAAAATCAAATAGTCTGATGTCAGTCTCAAAAGCTCAAAATACAGAAATAAATGAAAGAAATAGTCTGAAAATTGAGAGTGCAGAGGAAATAAAACAGAAAATATGTTAGTCAATAAGTGTTCTCCCCCAGACTTACTTCACACCATCCCGTTGTAAAAATAAACCAAAAAGGAGACACAAAAACGTATAAGAAACATAAGAAAATAATAAATAATCTAACATAAAATGAAAACAAACAAAGATAGGAAGTGCCCTGTGACGTCTAGGGAAATGATGATCCAGTGGCTGATCGTCCTCAACATCATCATCTGACCGATGTCCAACAACATCTGGTCGACTAGTGCTAGTAGGCGCGGGAGGCATAGGCACAGACTCATCTCTCCCAGTGGTAGGTGCACTCATACATAAAAAAGCTGAGATCTTCCTCAAAGCATCCCAAATCGTTAGCTGAATTGATCTCTTCCTCCTCTTATTCTCAACCTGCCACTCTCAAAACGGCTGATCCATAAAGTCCGGTGAGTAATGTGGCAATCCAAAGGGTGAGCAGCTGGACGTGAGGGTGGAGCAGAAGTTGAAGCCCGAGCTCTCCTAGATCTAGCCCGAGGTGCAGCCTCCTTATCCTTAAGCTTGCCAGAAATCTCTGGATGTGTCAAATCTGGCCGAAACACAACATACTCCATACAGGTAGTAGAAGTGACGTGAGGAGCAGGAAGAATGACATACATCATTTGTGGTGTGCATCGAAGAACATCCATGGTTACTTCTCAAGAAAATATCCGAATCTGGCCAATGCAGCTGTATCGATCAGATCCATTCTCTTAACAACCTCTGTTTTATTGAGGTATAATCCATGATACCTGAAGATTGGCGTTAGGAGACTACCGATGGGTTCAAAAATTCTTTCCTTGGGTCTCCTCTGAATCTGCGTTTGATCAACTCATTAGCAAATTGATAACCCCAATTGATGTTCAAAGGAGGACTTGTAGCGTATGAAGGCATCTTGGTAAAGATCTGGAACCAAAGGAAAGATGGCATCGTGCAAGTATTTGAGCTGAGACTTGGTGACACTGCCTGATTCTTTCTTAGCAAGAATAGTAGACCCAATGTGCTTGGCAACGATCCGAATCACATGATTTCTACTGGGAGTGAGCTTCGAAGACTTATCCTGATACCCATCACCAGACAACAGGTACCGAAGTGCATTTTTCGAAGAGAATTCTTTGAGGGTTTCTGTCCCATAGCAAACTCATCAAAACCATAAATCTGACACATCTCCTGGATAGTGATCGTGTAGAGAGCTCCTCTATACATGTATGTGACGTACTGAGCATATACCAGACTATTAGGATCAACACTCATATGAAGATCAAATGTCGCTAAGAACTGCCTAACGATCTCTGGATAGAGCATATAAGAGTCAAAACAAACCCTGGTTAACCCTATGTTATCGAGCAGCTTACTAACATCCTCAAGGATTCCCATTCTATGCTAAGTCTCTCGGCAAAGGAACTTGGTTGGGATCAAAGTGTTTGTGAGAAGCTGATCATAGAAGCCCTCATGGTAACTCTTCCAATCATCTCCTTCCTTTCTATCCTTGTAAGATGCTGTTGTTTTGACATAGGAAGGATTATCCCTGTTTGCTACAGTATCCACGAAATAGATCTGTTCAGGTCTCGGCCATGGAAAACTCTTGCCAAGTTTCCCATATCCAGGTGCTCAATGATGTTGTTGTGATGACTGACCACGCTGAAGATTTGAAGATGCTCTGACCTTCTTTGTAGGCTTCTTAGAATTAGTTGATGATGTTCGAACCATCTGCAATTAAAGAATAGAGAATAAACCAAAAAATGAGTGTTTCATCGAGAAAATTCATAAGAATTTGAAAATTTAGGCATATTGATGGGTAAGTGATTCAATTGCAAATCTAATAAACAAAAGCAAAATCCAGCAATGCTTCAATTTAACCACAATCATCAAAATCAAGCCTAAAAATTCCCAAAATTCTCTAATAGTTCTCCTCCACCTAACAAGCAATCTCTAAAACGAAATTCAATCATCCAAACAGTAAGAGGGATTCGAAATCATGTATGATTGAAGAATATGCATCAGTTAATCGATAAAAATCAACAAGAAATCAAATTCCTCTTTACCCAATTCAAATTCCAAAATCAAACCTAAAATTCAAATTTAGAGAACATACCTTTGCCAATCCAAGTAAATAACCACAAAATAAGATAGAGGGTGAAAATCTAAGCAAGTTAGGCTTTTGAATCATCAAAAATGGATGAAAAACGAGAAAGAAATCGAGAGAAGAAAATTTTCTGAATGAAAATTTTATAACTTGCTCGAATATAACCTTGTTCTTTGCGTTTAAGAAGACGTACCTGGGCCACGGATCGATCGATCCTTCAGTTGATCGATCGATCTCTGTTCTCAAGAGCAAAGAACAAGCGATCCTTACTTTGTATGTCGTGCGACGGATCGTGTGGTAAATCTCACCTTATTGCTCGATCAATCCCTACTTTCTAAGTCGTGCGACAGCTAGTGCGGTAAGTCTTATCTCCTTGGATCGGTTTGGCTGTGCTTGTCTGGTCGAGCAGCAGATCGTGCGTAAACTCATTCAACTCATTGATCGATGGATCGTTGTGTGGATCGATCGATTGGTGCTCTCCGATAGCTTCCTTTCTTTGAACAAAAACACAAAAACCAAAACGAATGTAAACTAAAAAGAAAAACGAATAATAAACTACCTAATAGTGGGTTGCCTCTCACTCAGCGTTCTTTTACTGTCTTTAGCTTGACTTGGATGCCATTCAGATTGTGGAACTGCTTGAGTGAGGTTTGCTCACTCCTTGGACACTAATTTCCTCGATAATGTACTTCTTCAGCTGTTCATCTTTCTTGTGAATTGTCCTTCTTGAAGCATCCAGCAATGCACCAGTTTCATCCTGGCATATCTCCTTAACCGTGTAAATTCCAGAAGTATCAAAGCCAAAGCTACCTGCAAAAACTTTGATAACCAAACCCTTAACATTATAATTGCAGAATTTGTCAAGATGATAAAGGATACAAGTGTCTTGACATTCAGCTGAGTCTTTCTCCTGTTCACGAAGCAACTCATACTCCTCATCACAGTCACTGTCTTCTTCATCTCTTTCTGCAACTTGAGCCAATGATTCAGTGCTCACTTGCTTCCCTTTACCATCTCTAATCATCCCACTGAAATCACTTGATGAAGCTCGAATAGGAAATGAAACATCCTTGTCCACATTCTGTAACACAACTCTCTGGTTAAGGAAGTCCAACTTGGCACCAGCTTTGCTGAGGAATGGTCTTCCCAATAAGATCAGAACAGTTCTTTCTCTCGCCATCTCAAATACAGTAGATTCTGTTGGGATTTTGCAATTCCCAACCAGAAGAGTGAAGTCAACAAGTCTTCCTTTAGGTGCCTTAAAAGATGTATCTCCAGAAGAGACGAATGAGTTATGTTCGTGCATCAATTCAATACCGAGCTTCTACATAGTCTCCAAAGAGATAACATTGATACTAGCTTCAGAATCACATAAGGCATCACTGAAAACTAGCTCTCCAACTCGACAAGATATAATGAACTCTTCTTAATCTTCGATCTTCACAAGCTCCTTAGGGTATGGAATAGGAGGCTTGTACTTACTCTCAACTGAATTCCCAACTTCAGAGTTGACTACATTGCCTGATTCCTTAGAATTCTTCTCAACTTTCCCAGGTAAAGCTCCTTGTGGACGCTTAATGGCTTCAGCAGTCTGTGCCACTTGAGTGTCAAGTTTCTTGATATGCATAGAAACTGACTCAAACTTCCCCATTCAGATCATTGTAAATGTTTTCTATCTTAGCATTAAGCTCTCTTCTAGTCTTTTGTTGTTCAACAGCAAGTTGTTGAATCAGAGCCTTGATTTCTTCATTTTATGTCCCTAAAGCTGCTATTGAAGGTTGTTGCTGCTGCATTGTTGGTGGCACATAAGGCTTGTATGGCCTTTGCCAGTTGCTTCCTCCCTTATTCAGAACAAACGGCTTCTAATTACCCCATCTCTTACCCTTAATTCTGAATGAATGGCTTTCCCTAAAAAGGTGATCCTTGAGGCAATGTGGGTACTAGAAAAGTAACACCCTGAGGATTCTCGATGTTGGTGCTCCTGTAGGAAAGGTAGATTGAGTTTTGTTCCATGTTCTGCTAGTTGACATAATCGACCTCCCTTTGGTCTTCAGAATCAACCGAGTCATCTTGAACCTGAGCTACTTCTTGGCAGTCTTCGAATTGGTTCACACTCCTCTTATTAACCTAATTCGCTCGGATTATAATATCCGACTTCTCAGCAATGTCATCGATCCTCTGAATCTCGACACTGTTAACTTTCTTGGTGCGACCATATTGTGGACAATGACTACTAGAACTTGCAGCCAAGTTATCAATTGCAGCTAAGTTATCAATCAGATTGAAGGCTTTATCCCTAGTGTTGGTCATAAAGTCTCCATTGCTGGCAGCATTTAGTGAGTTCTTGTACTCCCACTCGATTCCACTGTAGAAAGTGTTGAGAAGTTGCTCATCTGACTACCCATGGTGTGGACAATCTTGTTGGTACTCCTTGAAATGCTCCCATGCTTCATTCAGAGACTCCCCAGATTGTTGCTGAAACGATGAAATCTTGCTCCTGAGAGCTGCAGTCTTGGACTTAGTGTAGAACTGATCGAGAAATCGCTGCTTGAACCTTAGCCCATGTGGTGAGTGATCCTGGAGGTAATGAACGCAACCACCTAAAAGCTCTGTCTGAAAGTGAATGATGGAAAAGCTTAAACTTCACATAATCTGTAGGTACACCCTTAGAGCTTGTGGTGCTGCATACATCTTTGAAATTCTCTATGTGATCCATAGGATTCTCGCTTGGAAGTCCATTGAAAACATACTACTTTACCAACCCAATAAGCTGAGGTTTGATCTCATAATCATTCCTCTCAATTGTAGGGGGTCGGATGGCTGAGCAATTCTAATAGTAGGTGTGTGGAGTGTCCATTCACCTATCTCTCTGCGTTGAGCAGGCTCTCGTGCTCTCCTAAACTCAGTCAACTCTCTCTGCAATTGTTGTACCACTGTGGCCATCTCCTGCGGATTCTGTGCTTGATTCTCTGGAGGATTCATATTCCTAGCTTTTCTGTTTTTTCTTTCAACTCTCCCAAGCTCTTAATTATCTAAGTTGAGTAGATTTTCAGAACCTCGACCTCTTGTCATACACCTGAAAAGAAACAAAAATGAACAAAAAGAAAAACGTGAATAACGATATAGACTTGAAACTGTAAACAAAAAATCAAAAGGCAACTAATGGTTCCCCGGCAATGGCGCCAAAAACTTGATACTACGAGTTTTAACCCTATATCCTAATGCATGTGCACAACAAACGTAATACTATTTAGGGGTCGAATTCCTCAGAGAACCGAATCACACTTTCGACTTCTATTAAATCACAAGCTATGTCAATCAAAATCAGAGAGATAAATACTAACAACTTAAACGTAAATGTAGTCAATATACTAAAGCAATAGGATATCGGGTATTCTTTCGGGAGTTAGAACTCTTGTCAGGGAAACTATTCAGGAACTAAACTAATCATATTCTCGGCTTGAACATAAATAAAGATAAACCAACTCTCGTTGAATTTACCCCTCTACTAATAATCTAAAGGTCCTAACTCTTGTTGGTTTTAGATTACAAATAGGATTTATTGTTTAGGTTCAGTTACCCACAACCCAACCTAGCATCAACTCTCGTTCGTAGTGAAGGAATTGCTCTTCTAATCTAGTTCTGGTTCTTAACAAGCTTCTGGAAAGTTAACAACCTAAAATCATTGACTATGATCAACCTAATCTATGCATTAAGCACAAGTATTAGAAGGAGAATCTTCTAATCATCAATCATATTTGTTCCCTAACAGTTGAGTTCTAAAACCCTAGAATCCCTAAATCCGATCTAAGATCTACTCAGGCATAGAACAATGAACAAAGTAAATCATGATGAACTGAAACCAAAATTGCATAAGAAATATTAATAGGGTTCAGAAATTCTTCTCAAGTATGAAAAGATCTTCTCCCTAGCTTACAAAATTCGCTGTAAAAATCGTTCTTCAAAAGCTAAAAGAAGACTTACAAAAATAAAATAGGAAAAGAGTATTTATAGGTCTTAAAACATGAGCTGAAAAATCGTGGAATTAGGTTTCTTCGAAGAGCATTGAACGATCGATCTTTGAGTTGATCGAGCGATCTTAGAGTTGATCGATCGATCCTTGGATATTAAGTTAATCTCTCATAAGCCACGTTGTTCTTCAGATCGTGCACATCTTCTTCATCAAAGCACTGATCGATCGATCTTTGCGTTGATCGATCGATCCTCCTTCTCGTGGAGAATACCAGAAAATGTTTCAATCTTCTCCAAAGTCCACCTTCAAGTATGATTCCAACTCCGAGCATTTTTGACCTGAAATATCAATAAAACACAGACAAATTTCCCAAATATGACCATAATAATGAGCTCAAAACCAACAAAATATAAGGCACATCATGTACAACACGTTCGCAATAGCTCTTCTTGCATAATTCACGTAATAGTTTTGTATAGCGCTCCCTTTGCTTCTCGAGGGCTAGAACTTCTTTGCTCCACTAATCATAGACCAACCATTGTCCAATTCATCCTCATCAATTCACAAATAAGTTTCTTCTCCCCTCTTGAAACCAAACAACTCATTCATCTTTTTAAGAGTGATTCCAAACTCCTTGTTTCGGATCAGAAAAGTTAAATAGCCAGGTCTATCTCTCTCAACCAATGCGGGAACCTTTTGCACATACTCCTAACGTCCACTAAAGCTAGAAACTGTAAAGTTTCTTCTTGGTAAGTTTCCAAACTTGGTACATGCATTGCTAGAGTCCCCAAGCTTCAGACAATGCATCAACGTCCTTCTTTATCCCTAGCTTATTCATTGTCTCCACATGCGGATAGATGGTTCCCTTAAGCCCCATTGTCTTCAAAACTTCATATGACTTCTTTGATTACATAGTTTTCTTGCAGCCTTGCCTCGCTTCTCAGCTTTGTTCATCTTAAAAGCCATTTGTGTTTCCTCTTCCGAATACCCACTCTTCATGAGAATCCTCATGCACTTCCTATACTCAGTCTCAACCTTCTCTTCTGCTTCCTCTAACCCAATTCCAACCCTATCTCTAGCCTCAACCTCCGTGTTCTGATCCATATCCGTAGGAGAATTTTCTCCAGCCACTCCACTTGCATCTGAACCTTCTTCCTCTCTTTCCGATGGCTGAGCTACACATTTACCCTTGCTCTGAGCTGAATATGAAACCATTTCATCGGTTGTTATACCAAGGATTACCCAATCTTGCAATTCGGGAAGCGGTTGCTTGTTTTTGTGCCTCGCTAACTTGCCTTAAAACGTTTCAGTCAGGGATCAGGAACTCATTTCCCAGTGGGGGTGGGGATCATCCGTTGAGGAGCTCGTGGTGGTCAGTGTTTGCGGAACCACTTAAAAAATATATTCCTCACTCTCGCTCTTGCTGTCGGAGTAAGAGATGAGCTTTTGGCTTTCTGATCTGCCCGTACGATGGTGAAAGCAATCCTGGGAGTCTTTGGAGGAGAGAGAAGAGGAGTCCATAGCAAAATCTGAGTAAAAAGGGAATAAATTTCTGACCGGAGATATAGATCGGATGATCGGAATCTCGACCTCGCGGTTGTACCTTGTATAGAGGAGAATTTCCCGAGAGTTTCCTGGTGCGGAGATCTGCTTAAATCACTTCTGTTCTTCTGAGTTTCTGCTTTTCTTCGTGCCATGACAGAGTTTCCGATATCCACTTAGCCAGAAATTTTTTAAGAGAGAGAGAGTTTTCTTTGTGTGAGGAAGACAATGGAGATGAGATGATATAGGCAAGGGAGAAGGGTTTTCGTGTCGAGGCATATGAGACCGGTGGAGACCTTGTTAACTTGCCTTGACCAAATCTCAGCCATCCATTTCAAATTTAATGGATCTTGACCAAATCTGAGCCGTCCGATCCTTAACTCTTGTTCGTACGACTCGCAACTCTGGTTAGAATCTTCAAACATAGTTGAGTTAACTGCCACTCTATGGTTAACCGAACAGGATCCACGCCTTGTGCATACACTCGATGGTCTGGGCTTCGAGTGATGCTCATAAATTTTCCTCTCGCCCAATTCTTATTTCTAAACTCATCAGTGACCAGCCCGAATCTATATCTGATTGTGTTCTTGCGCCAAAAGAAAATCCAATACATATATATATATATATATATATTTTTTTTTTTTCACAACCACAATCAAGAGCTTAGATCGGCTTAGTATGAAAAAGTTCAAATTTTATAACTTAAACCTGGTGATCAGTATTCAGAATTTGAGATAGGCAGATTCATTGTTATTCAAGTGTCAATTTAAGACTAAGAAACAAATTAAAAGGATATATGAACTCGTTGTTTCGAATTTGTTCCTTTGCCCTAGTATTGGCTTGCCTCACGGGTATACCGTTGAGGAGCATCCTCGAGGCATTCTATTTTTGGCTCACAAGGGTTCAACCTTCACTAGTTGCTGCCAAAAACATAGCTACGGGGTCCAAGGTGTCCATTCTACCTAAGAATCTAAACGAAATTCTCACAAGATAAAATTTTCATAAACTTAAACGAAATAATAATGCAAGTTCTTAAAAGGATATTCATGGGACTTCCTCCAAGTGAGCTTGTTTATAGTAACTTAGCTACTCTCTTCATAGTTCCGATTAGTATAGTGGCGGACAAGGAACCAAAGTTCCTCCTCTTCGTCCTCGTTAGAACTTGAACAGTGAACGATTTTCTCTCTTTTGTTATTTTTTCTGATCATCTTCAATCCTAAACTGCAGCGTGAGATCTTTTCCCAAATTCAGCTCGATGAGACAGTTTTTCACGTCTATAACTGCTCCGACTGAAGCTAGGAATGGCCTTCCAACAGAAAAGGGTCTTTAGGCTCTTCATCCATGTTCAGTACCACGAAATCCATTGGTACCACAGCTTCACAAATCATTACCGGTAAATTTTCCAGTAAACCATACGATGAACAAACTGACCACTCGACTAAAACTAAGGATAGCTTGCAAGGCTTGTAATCCTTGAATCCTAACTTCTTCGCAATGGTCAAAGGCATAAGGCTGATGGAAGCTCCCAAATCACAAAAGCATCGAGTGAAATTTAAGTTCCCCAATGCACAAGGTAGAATAAAGGATTATGGATCCTCTAACTTCTCAAGTACTAGCTTCTTGTGCATATGTGGTAGCAAGGGTACCACTTGGATTGCTTTGCTCTCATTATTCTCTGTAAGTAGAGCTTTTACCTCTTTGGATTTTTCTTCAATGGACTCCTTCAAGAACTTCTTGTATTGAGGTATAAAGGTGAAAGCATCCAAAATCGGGAGTTTAACTTCAACTTTCCTCATCTGCTTGTCATATAAGCTTTTGAGTTTCTCTGTTTGGTCCTTCTTAAGACGTGTAGGGAAAGGATCTTTAGCTTTCACTAAGTGTTGAGCTTCGGGTTTGCTCAAAAAGTCCAATTTTGGGTTATCAGATGGTATGCCCCAAGCCTCTGCCAACGATTCTGTCCCATTTTGAATGAAATTGGAGATGACATTGCTGAGTTTTGTTGTACGTGAAGTAGAGAACAATTTAGCAAGGAATGCCTGTTTACAGTCAGGCCAAGAAGTTATAGTTCCTGGTGGAAGGTGCTTTTCCCACAAATGTGCTTTATCACCCAAAGAAAACAGAAAGAGTCTCAACTCAAATGCATCTTTGGAGACACCATATATCCTAGTGAGGCTGCAAATCCTCTAATATAATCAAGGTGGTCCAAGGGGTCTTCAGATGCTAAACCGTGATACTTATTTCCTTGGATCATAGTGATCAGACCACTCTTGATTTTGAAATTATTATTCGGGATTTCTGGTTGGGCGAATTCCATGCCTTTTCTATGTATGTTGCGGGCATTACCAGCTCATATACACCGAGTTCTACATGGTGGAACTTGGCATTTCTCAGCAGCAACGTGTGGAGGTGGCGGAGTTCCATCCAAAGAGCCCTCGGGCGTTGTATTCGTCAGATCCATTTGAGGAGAAAGAACTTGATGAGGTTGTAAGAAGAAGGAGAAATAAAATTGATTTGCTACAAGATGGTACTGGTATGTGGGTTTCGAAGCCCAATGAGCTTGAAGATCTGACTATAAATTATTATCGCTTTTTGTACTCCTTGGAAGATATGCATGGCAGCCAAGGCTCTGGATGGTTTTGCGGGTTCATCTTGGGAGGAAAGGCAAGACATGGAGAGACCGTTTACTACAGAGGAAGTTTGGAATTTGAACAAGCTTATGGGAAAATTTGAGGCTCTAGGGCCTAACAGTTTTCAGCTTGTTTTCTATCAACATTGTTGGGAGGAGGATGGAAGTTTGGTGATGGAGTTTGTATTACGGTTTTTTGAATCGGGTGAGTTACCTTGTAGCACTAATAGCGCTCTTCCAGTGTTGATTCCGAAGGTTTGAAACCCAGAGCTTGTTACCCAGTTCCGCCCTATTAGTCTTTGTAATGTCTTGTTCAAGGTTATCACTAAGGCATTGGTTTACAATCGAACTGGGTCACATGGATTATAATAGTTGTGTTTGGTCCATGGATGATTCTCCTTTTGAATTGTGAGAGAGCAGCTGAGGTTACTCCATCTCAAGGTTTACGACTCCATACCTGTTTGTTTTATGTTTTGAATGTCTTTGTCACTTGATTGATGAATTGATTACTGCTCGGGAATGGAATCCAATCTCAATTTCGAGAGGTGGTCAAAAGTTACCATATTTCTACTTTGCAGATGATCTTATTGTTTTTGCGAACACAAATTCTTGTCTTGCGTAAGGTTGTTGAGAGGTTTTACGGAGCCTCAGGACAGAAAGTTAGTATGGAAAAGTTGAAAATCTTTTTCTCCATTAATGTTTCTCAGAATTTACGGGCGAATATTACTACGGTAAGTGGGATGCAATCTACGTGTGATCTTGGAAAATATTTGGGTCTGCCAATCCTTAAAAGCTGATGAATAGAGAAACTTTCTCAAGAGTTCTTGAGAGAGTGTCCTTGAAGTTGGTAGGTTGGAAGGATAAGTGCTTGAGCTTCCCAAGGAGGTGAACTCTAACAAAATTTCTTCTCCAATCTATTATGGTATGAGCTCGGGGTTATTAACTCACTCAACTATTATGAGTCTTGATAAAATTTCCTGAGAATTTATATGGGGAAGTACTGCTGATCGACGTGCACATCACTTTGTTTTGTGGGGACAACTGTGTCAGCCTAAATCTGTTGGTGGCTTGGGCATAAAATGAGCAGCTGATATGAATAACGCTTTTTTCTCCAAAATTTTGTGGCGTTTACTTAATGACCAGACAAATATTTGGGCGTGCCTTTTATGTTCAAAGTATGGCATTATGAGAATTAATGATCTGGATTTGCTTTCTCCGAAAGGATCTTGGTCTCAAATCTAGTGAGGGATTGTGTCAGGTATTCGTGAAGTAGTGTTGTTGGGGATACATTGGGTTTTGGATGAACAGGTGGCTGTTTGGAGAATGCTTTGTGTGATAGTGTCTCTATACCTTTAGCGGTGGATTATTATTGATTCGAGTAAGTGATATGTGGATTCATGGTGGTAGCTGGAATTTTAAACAAATCATGATGTATGTGCCTCTTCATTTTTGTCTCATGTTGACCGCTGTTGTTATCGATAATGTTACGGGTGCTTAAGATCTTATATTATGGTCATTCACTAGTACCGGTAACTTCTCCATTAAGTCAGCCTACTCCTTGTTGACAAGGGCATTGTCTCCGACAAAAGATATGCAGAAGTTTTTCTCTCGGATTTGGAGAGCTCATGTCCCCGATTAAAGTATGTTTGTTTATTTGGTTTGTTGTGCATCAAGTACTTCTGACTATGTAGAACGTATGTGATTACATTTATCATATACACATCTCTACTCGGTTTGTAAAGGCCGGTCATAAATGATTTTACAAATTTTAAGTGATCGTCTTGCTTTAAGCGAGATCTGGCTTAGTCTAGTTCTTGTTAGTAAGCTTATTAACTTCTTTGCTCAATTCTTATTAGAATGGATGTTTACTAATTAAAGGTCGTCAGATTGTGTGGACGTTCGCTCATGTTGTGATATTCTCCATGGCAATTTGGTGGGTAGGAAATGGTGATGTGGAAACATGTTTGGATCGATTTGGAGGTGTCGAGATCGGACCAAATTTATCAAGGATCTTAGCCTCGAGATTGAGATTGCCAATGTATGAGTTTTACCTCGAGTGGACCATGTGCCGCGAGTTGCAAGGAATCCCAAATGGAAGCCACCAAAGGATACTTGCTTCAAGCTTAACACGGATGGTGGCTCTAGAGGAAACCAAGGTTTAGCATCAGCAGATGGAGTTGTCCGGGATTCATCTGGTCGTTGGTGTGGAGGCTTTGTTTTGTAGATTGGAATATGTACGGCACCGGTAGCTGAGTTGTGGGGTGTGTACGATGGACATTATGTTGTTTGGGGAGCTTGGTATCTGACGATAAGAGGTAGAGATTAATTCGGATATTGTTGTTATATTTCTTATGAAAGGGATTAGCTAGGCTCATCCTCTTTTCTTCCTGGCGCATTTGTGCTATTGCTTTATAATAAAAGACTCATGTGTTCGATTTAGTCATGTGTATAAGTAGGCTAATCTTCTTACTAACTATGGTTTTTCTTTACCTTTAGTCCTGAATGTGTTCAGACACCTTGAGGTTGAGAAGTCAGCTGGTGCAGAGTCTTTGGTTTTTGACGTCATGTAAGTTCTTGTTTCATTTTGAATAAAATGCAGGAAAGTTTTTGTTTCCTGTGTCTCGACCAACAAAAAGAAGTTGTTTTTAAATGGTTTCGTAAAAGTAGAATCGAAAACATCTTGTTAAAATTCATTTAAAGAAATTATCTGCCAGGGTTGGCAACAAAATGGTGAGACATGTGTGATTCGTGACAGGTAACAAGCTAGTCATGCTATTATTTCCGGTTGGAAACGACATAATTCTACAAACTCTTCAAAAGAAATACAACGTCTAACGAGGGAAATTGAGGGTAATAGATGATACAAACTAATATGGTAATGTTAACACCAATGAACTCCAAGATTTACAAAGGCAACTTCACCATGCTTATTTAGCTGATGAGTGTGATTTTAACGGTTTTAGAGCCCTATTTTAGGTTGTTTTGCATCCGATTAGCTAGGTTTTCCATGCATTTTGGTCCATTTAGGTTAGTTTTGCACTTTTTGCATATGCATTTTGAGTTTTGGAGTTTTTCTAGGTAAAGGAGCAAAAAGGAGCTTAAATTGGAGCTAAAGTTATCGGAATCAGTTGCTAAGGAAAAGGAGTTGCTCAGGCTCGGATCGCTGCCTTGCGGTTTGCAGGGTGAGGATCGCTCGGATCGCTAACGGAAGGAAACCTCAGTCGCCAGCCTCAACCTATCTACCAAGAGGGAGAACCAACTTATCACACTCGGAACATCCACTCTACCTTAGCCTGCGAGGACAGAGTAAAGACCACTCCTCGGTGTCCAAGCTCG
>OVBA01003006.1:376-30617 GCA_900406435.1 Lepidium aucheri | reverse complement strand
TATATATCCTCTGTGTGAGTAATTGAGAAGTTCTTCTCTGAATGTGGGATCTCCTTCTCTTAGTGTTCTGTGAATCACTAGTAACACCTTTATCGCCACCTACGTGTTTGTAAATCCAATTTAGAGCAAACCTAAAACAGAGTTTATGAATAAAAATTGAATCTTTAAGTAAAGTTATATAACTCACAATCCAATTTTGAGTAAATAGATTCGACATGATTTGTGGCCTTGACGATCGCAACATCCAAATCCTATCCTCGATTTTCGAATAAAATTTCTTCGATCAATTACAGAATATTTCCAATCAAAAGTTTGAAGTTCTCACAATGCAATTCTCTGACCTCGAATTCGCTATTGACCTTGGCGATGCTTACGGTGGTAGAATCCTTAAGCGCTCCAACGGCTTTCCGTAAGCTGTTTAACGTTGCCATCGGAGCTTAAATCGGAGTTTAAATTATTCCGGCTATCACCGGAGTTTGTGTAAATCTCTGTTTAACAACGGAGAAAAAGATAAGGATGAAGAAGACAAAGAACGATTGGATTTGGTGTATAGATTCTTCAATAAAGCTAAACCCAAAGATGAACGAAGAAGAAGCTAAAACCAAACAAAGATGAAGATTGCTCCCCTTCTCTTCGACCCTTTCTCTTCAATTCGTGAATGAGAGATGAAGCTAAAACGCGTGAATGAGAGACGATTGGTCGACCCCTCTCTTTGTTTTTTTTTTCAGAAAATGTTACGGTCCAATCTCTACGTGACACGTCAGAGGTTCTTAAAGTTTCTTAAAGATCTATATTAAGAACCGGTTATTGAGTTTTTCATTTATTTTTCATTTATTTAAATCATAAAAAAGGCTAAGAATTCATTAAGAACTTAGCGTTGGAGATGCTCTAAGTTGGTTGCATTTCATTATTACAATATTACTTATGGTTAATTTGTGCCTTGGGATAGGATTACTCGGGCAACATTAATCTACAAAAAGTTCCTTTTACCTAAATTCGAGTACAAGCAGCCATGTCGAAGTGTAGGCCCTGAATCGGGTTTTGCAGATAATTTATGTGTGTGAAGTGAAGGGTAAAGTAAATTTTAACTGTATAGGTTACTAATAAGATAGGAAACGATTAAAATGATCATCTTTAGCAGTAGCAGACATATATTCCAAATTCTACATTGTGGAAATCTGGTAATAATAAGAAATAGTGATACCAGTGTTGTCTCTTTAAAATCAAAAGACTGATAGCTTCTTAATAGATATCTAATTCTTATATATGAATAATTATATATGTAGTGAAAGAGAGACAAACTTATAAGATATATATACACATTCATGATCTACTGTTTTTCCCAACTTACAGCTCCATTTTGACCTGATTTGGTTGCAAATTAGTAGAATCCACCATTACATTTTCAGAAACCGCCATTATATTGTTCTGGCCATTGCCATGAGCTTGTTGATCCTCTTCTCTTCCCCATAATGGCTGGTTCAAGCCATCGAAATGCCACTGTTGCTGTGGTGGTGGTTGCAGTTGTCTGTGATGAAAGGATCGTTCGGTCTCAATGACTTGTTGATGCCAAGCAAGCTGCATTGCTGTACCATTGAAGCTCCCATCTGTTAAAGAACCATTCTGTGAAAGAAAGAAAAACCAAGCCAAAACCGGAAAAGATATCAGCTCAGGGATCATTCATAGAGATCTCCATCTAGTCAAAGAAGTCAACTTTTGTTGCTGTGTTATCATTATCCTAAAAGAACAAGGTTTAATGAAAGGGTCCCTGACAATTTAATGGTGGTACAAGCTGTAAAAGAAAAAAGAGAGGGCATTTATTTACTCTGGTCCAAATGTTTTGATGAGAATCCACAGGTGATTATGAAATTAGATAGGTCACTTTGAAATCACAAGATGTTGGAAGAGACCCACTGAAATTATTGAGAGATAAAATAACATATTTTTTTGGAAAAAAATATCACCAAAGCTCATCAAATACACATCCGACATAAGTCACAGAGAAAACAGAAAGGTTTACAGAACAAAGGTGGTCCGAGTTTTGACCCACTAAGCTGTTTTTGTACTGTAATTTGCACGGTGCGTATGTGTGTGTTTTGTGTATTTAGATTCCCTGTGAATTTCCTTCATGAGAGTAGACGTTGATCTTACTAACACCTTATAACTAAAATGGTGCCTACATTAATATGTTTGTATCAATAAATACCCAAAAGTTTCTCTTTTTGTGGTGAAAACTAGAAGGTGCTCAAAGAGGTATGGTTTACTTAAATGAGGAACAAATGAAGTGGTTAATATTCCCTATTCCCTGAAGAAGAGTAGTCAGAAGGACCTAAGTGTTGTTTGAGATTTTTTATACTTACTTCTGAAGCCAATATGGTGTCGAGATTGAAATCAATTCTGGGGTTTACTGCAGCAAGTCTCATTGATAGTACCTGTGGAAACACAAGTCACAGTTTCATGAGATTGTGGCACTCAATTCAATTCATTTTCAAACTGTTTTGAGTTGACCTTTTGGTTTTGCCTATTAAGGTTGTTGTACAATATAGGTATAAAGAACAAACTTTGGACCACGGAAAGTCTCACCTCCACTTGACGTTGTAAAGACTGGACATGGTTGATGATTTCATCCAGCACCAGAGCAGTACCTTGAATCTGCAGGTCAAAGACTTTCTGATAAGCTTAGGATTCATATTTGGTAGATCTGCTTTTACAAACCAAAGATACATCCTCAGCAGCTGCCTAGTTGTTGAGATTATTTGATATTTCAAAGACAATACGCCAAGATTCCAAAATACACAGTAAAAGAATAATGGCCCTTTAATCTAAAGCAGCAAGTGAACGGTATTGTAGGGCTTCAACGAACAATCAATCAAGTCCTCACAGCTCACCAATAAAAACCTAAAAGTTTTAAAACACTGATGTTCCATATATCATCTCTATCTTACCAATAATTGCTGCTAAGTTCTAACATCAAGGATGATTAATTCATTGTCCGGGGCAGTGTCACATCATGTGTCCAACTAATTAGGTGTGTGGGACTCAAAGCATATCAAATTTTCTAAAATATCATTTGCTTTAATCGTCCTTCTAAGAGTTATTGTCTTTTTTTCCTTGATAGATACCGAACTTGTTAGAGACGATACTACCCCTTCCTCACCCTCCATAGAAAACTTGCAACTTTTTCCCACTTATCATCAAAAGATGGACCCCAAAACATACTTTGATCTTGATCTTTCCACCAAAATATGTCCCCTAAACCCAAAACCTTAATGGCAGACTACAGCTAGCATCCCCACTTCCTAAGGTCATTCTCGTCATATATAGACTAAACCTTTCAAGCTCAATGAACACACTTTGAGAAGAAGAGAAAAGAATTCGATACAGCTATGTCCAATCACTTCCGTGTGACTAAGTAAACCTTAAAGCTAAGTGTACCCCTGCTATTTTTCTCCCCACACGGAAATTAAAATAAAGTTGAGATCTTTAAGGCATTACACAATTGCCCAACTGGCCACTTTTGCACACCAGAAACCACTTTTCTTAATAAAAAAGCAATTAAGCAATCCACTTTTTGGGAGAGAAAAAGTAGGTGTGAAGGATTAAGACCCTTAACAAAAAGCTACATCATCTAATTATAAATTCTTACTTTTTGAGAGAATCAATTAAGAAATATTCTGTCGTTAAGCACAAATGAAGACCTAATGATTGATTAGCAAATTGATCACACGTCGATATCAGAGAGAGACAAACCTTATCACAGCCTGGGACCAGTTCCTGTAGCAGCTTCATTCGTGCGTTTATCTTCTCCCTTCTTGCCTATAATCCAAATATTAGTGATAAATTAGCGATTAATTAAGTGATTATACCAAATAAGGAAAAACTTTGTGAAATCTGTGAGATGCAAATTACTCGTTCTGCTAAGCTATGGCTATCTGTTGCTTGACCACGACGAGCTCTAACGTGAACATATGGTAGCTTCTCATTCGCTTCAGAGCTTTTTGTCTTCTTCGTCGAGCTTTTAACCTAAAAAATAAGGGATTCATCAAGCAATCTGATGTAAACGAAGAATCGAATGTAAAACATTTGGTATCTCACCTTCTTCTCGAATTCTTTCCTCTTGCCAGATCGATTAGAGCAAGAAACTTGATTCTCCATCACTGAATCAGAGATCAACCGCTGAGATGAATCGGTCTCAGTAGGCTCAGTCTTAACTCTGTCAAGATTCGCGCTGGAATTCGAAGGTACCGAGCTCGTTGTAGTTTCACCAGAGATATTTCCGTTTTGTTGCTCATTAGCAATCACCGAGAAACGAGCTGCTCGCTCCATGAGTACTGAGTGAGAAGGAAAAGTCAATGTCCCGTAAGAGTGAAGCGAAGTAGCTATATCTCCACCGATTCCAGTAACAGGCGGCGCTTGAGAAGACGAAGAATCAGTGAAATGAAGAAGCTCCACTGCTTGTGTAGGAGGAAGCTCAAGCAGAGCCGTGAAAGACCCACCGGCGTTCTCAGGAGGTACAGTCACCAATTGCCGGAATTCGTCACTAAGATGAAGCGATTCAAGCCCTGTTGCTTCCCGACACGGCCCAACACCGACGGATCTAGCCCCAAATCCTCCAGTCAGATCCATAAACAACGTCTCACACCAATAATCAGTAACAACACACTAAAATTTCAGAAGAAAAATCAGCAACAACACATTCGGTTTGCGTCACTATGGGCTTCAAGTTGCAATCGGATCTCACAATAACTCCAAAAAAAACAAAACCCTAAACGACCCTCCACAAATAGCGTGAGAGAGAGAGAAGAAAATTTGACTTTTGTCAGAGAGCGAGGAAATGCGGCGAGAAACAGATAGATAGAATAAAACGAGAAGAAGGTGCATCAATGGCGGTCAAAGAGTACTGAAATCGTCGTCAATCTCTCAGAGAACTTGCTGAAGAAGGAATTGAGAGTCTTCTTTTTTTTCTATCTTTATGTGTGAGAGAAAAGCTTTACTCCATAGCGCATTTGGAGTAGGACGAAAGCAACGTTAACAGTGGAGTGCTTCTGTTAAATAAAGCGCCCATTGTTATACTCAGANAGAAAAAAAAAAAAAAAAAAAAAAAAAAAAAAAAAAAAACAATTTTGGTTATTTGTACGGTTTTTTAAAATAAAATGTACAATTTGACGAAAAAAAAAATGTACAATTTTGCTGGATCCCAATGGTTATTAGTTGGGCCTTTTGGGCTTTAACCGGTGACTTTTTTCCCATCTTTTTAATATAGTATTTAATTTGTTAAATCAGATAAAAATAAAATTAGATAGCTTATAGTAGTATACATATAATAATTACAATAATTAATTGGCACAAATTTAATCCAAATGGTAGATTTGATTTATTCTTTTTCCGCAGGACCAGCGTGCTGTCTCTGACCATCACTATTTTTTTTTATTTTTTTGGAATATAATAAAAGAAAGGAAAGAAATAAAAAGGCAGTAATGGTTACGTAAATTATTATGAGTAGTTAATGCCATAAATGGGGTTACATCAGGTCCCCTGACTTATCACGGATTTCTGTTCCCGTCTGAAAAATTATAATTTCGTTAAAAATGTAATTTTGTTGACTTATTATATACTAGAATAATAATAGAAGCATCATTCTTATATTGTAACTCTTGCCTTGGGGACCGAGTGGATATCGAAAGTAGGCAAGTGGAGTTTTTCTTAATTATTATATTTTGAGGGAAACCGAACAAATCTTACTCATGGACGAGTAGTTAATTTCACTCGTTAATTACTCAACTGCTTTGACCATAAAAATAAAAAAAACTGGTTTGGCTCTGATTGGTAATACTAAATAAAATTGATCGTTTGGAAAAATAAGCAGTTGAACCTGTTGGACTAAATATTAATAGTATTAAAGTTAATAAATTTAATAGACTTAATCTTGACTAAGGTAAATAAAAAATGGGAGATAGGCTTATAAAACCCATAACTTAAATTGTTAAGTTATGCAAAAGTCCTACATTGCTAAGAAAAACTTTTTTGCATGTGTAAATATAGCATTACAATTGTAAGGTATTTTAGAAAGCATAGAGGAGAGAAGAGAGCCACCCACATACGCTCGTCGCCGCTATCGTGCTAGGGTTTGGGGCTTGGGGGAATGTGGCCCACAACCGCGCATTTTTTTGGACCAAATTTTGAAGCCCATAAAAAATACCTAAACCCTAATTGTGTGCCTCAAGTTAGTTCTGATTTTTGTGGAATCGATAAGCCTAATCGTGCCTCAAGTCAGTTTTGAATTTCATGGAGACGATAACCCTATCGTATGCCTCAAGTTTTGGAACCGATAAGACCACGTTTAAAACTTGAACTGACTTATCCTCTCCTTTCTTGCCTATAAAAGCAGAGTCCTTGACTCATTTTCTAAAGACACCTTTTCGTGAACAAATACACAGAGCTATTCCCCTCGCAAGTCGAAAGTCTGAGAGTGTAGAGTAGACGATCAGAGTTCGCAGATTCCGTCCTTAGGTGTACCTCAACAGTCTAATCACACGACTCAAAAATGTAATCAAACTGAGTACACAACGGGCATTTATTGAGTTAAGGTAACAAGACTTATATCAGCTCTATGTTGTTACCTTTCTTGATTCGTTTATTGGTAGAAATGTCATTGGTCTTGGCTTTATTTATATTCGATCATTCCTTATGTCTTTGCTTTAACCTTTTTTCAAGTTTATAGGTTCTACAGTCTTAACGTAATAAATCCGTCACTTCTAGAATTGATCTATAAAGTTTGGATTAGGTTATTGCAATTTTCAAAACATGCTTCCTTAAAATCGAAACCTATCTAAAATCAAATTCAATTCTGCTTTATGCTTTTAGACTAACGTTTTCTGCAGGTTTATAAATGATATATGCGATTCCTTCATTGGTTTTCGCTGATGATTTATCAAAAATAAGTATTGGTATTTGCAATTTTCTAACTCTACGAATCATTACTTGATTTGAATTTGTAAATCAAAAACCTGATCAAAAGTAATCCAAAAATTTGTTTTATTTTTTGGAGGTTTTGATTAAAGATAAATCAAAAAATATAGATAAAATCGTTTTTCATTATTTAAACAAGAGTTGCAAATTTTTCAAAAAATTATGCAAATTGTTTATTTAATTATTAATAATCAGATAAAGAATTTTAAACAGGAGTTGCAAATTTTAAATAAATTATGTGAATTGTTTTAAATTAATTTTGAAAGTAACATCGTTTTGATAAAAGTGTGATTACTGTTCTCAGATGTGTATCTCTAGCGAGACACCGACTCTAGACACACACATGGAAGATTCGGCTCCTGAGAATATCAGTCTACCTATTGATGGTTTACCTTTTAATGGTTTACAAATTGACAATCAGCCTGAAAAGACAGCACCTCGGAACTTATACGGACAAGGTCTTCATTCATTAAATGTTCAAAACTCGTGCTTCACTCAAATCCACTTCTGTAAAAGTTTGAGGATGAAGGGTTCAAATTGTGGCAACTGAAAATGATCATCTTTCTGACAAAATCTTAAACTCGAGAAGTTTGTCAAAGAGGATCAACCACACCTTCCTGTGAGAAACACAGATGCCTTAATGTTCAATACTATGGAAGCATGGAGACATTCTGACTACTTGTGTAAAGGTTGGGTTTTCAACCACCTTTCTGAACTAGTTTTTAAAGCCTACTATGACTACAAAACATCTAAGATGTCATGGACAGCTTTGGAAAAGAAGTACAAAGTTGAAGATGCTGGTTTTCAGAAATACGATGTTGCAAAGTTTCTGAATCACAATGGTGAATTCGAAACCGGTAATGCAATAGGTGGAAGCTTTTCAACTGATCTATCAAGAGATCAAATATGAGGGTATGTCAATATGTGAACCATTCACAGTCAACACCATCATTGAGAAGCTTCCATTAGGCTGGTATGATTTCAAGAACTACCTGAAGCATAAGCGAAAGACGATAAGTCTTGAAGATCTTCTCAGAAGGCTGCAAACAAAAGAAAGGAATCGTGGGTCTTTTTCAAACTCGTCTGTTCTGCATCAAGATGATGTTCACATGGTTCAGTACAAATCCAAGGGAAATGACAAAGGAAAAGGCAAACTTGTTGCCATGTCTTCCACGAATTACATCCTCAAAAAATTCCCACACAAAGTCACCGGGAATACTCCCTATGAGCTTTGGAAAGGATCACCACCTTCATATAAATACCTCAAAATGTGGGGGTGCTTAGCGAAAATGGTAGTACCTCCTCTTAAAACGGTGACAATCAGACCAAAAACTTTTAATTGTGTTTTTTCTAGGATACGCACATAACAGTTCTGCCTATAGGTTCCTGGTTATCAAATTAGAGATACCTGATATCCATGCCAACACGGTAATGGAATCCAGAAATGCATTTTTCTTTCAACACGTGTTTCCATATAAGGATAAACAAAATCCTAAGAGAGCTCGTGAAGAAAGAGAAGTCACGAGTCATGAGCCTGGTACATCTAGAACTTCTCAGTCTAACTTAGAAGATCAATAAGATGAACCTAGACGCAGCAAAAGAGCTTATTGGGAAAAATCTTACGGTGATGATTTTTTGAAAATTTTCCTTGTTGAAAATTAACCAAGAAACTTTGCTGAAACCATGTCTAAACGAGATGCGTCTTCCTAGAAAGAATTCATCAACAGTGAGATGGACTCTATTATGCAAAACCATACTTACGAGTTAACTGATCACCCTGAAGGATTTAAAGCACTTGGATGCAAATGGATTTTCAAAACATAGTTGAAAACCGATGCCTCAATAGATAAGCACAAGGCTAGACTCGTGGTGAAAGGATTTAGACAAAAAGAAGGTCTTGGACTTTTTCTACACATATTCTCTACTGACGAGAATAACCTTCACCAGAATGCTGATATCAATCTCAGTTTTAAGAGACTTGGAGATTCATCAAATAGATGTAAAAATTGCCCTTTTAAATGAAGATTTAGAAGAGGAAATCTACATGAAACAACCTGAAGGGTTCGTTGTTCCAGGAAAAGAACACAAAGTCTGTCGACTTGTTAAGTCATTGTATGGTCTTAAACAAGCTCCAAAGCAATAACATGAAAAGTTTGACAATGTGATGATGTCAAATGGCTTCGAAATAAATGAGTGTGATAAAAGTATCTACATTAAGCAAACAAAAGAGGCATATGTGTTGCTATGCTTATATGTAGATGACATGCTGATTATTTGAAGCAACATGGACGTAATCCAACAGACTAAGAATGTACTCAACAATAAGTTTAACATGAAAGACAATGGTCTTGCTGATGTCATCTTAGGGATAAAAATCACTCGAACTCCTGACAGAATCATTCTGTCTCAAGGTCACTATGCTGAAAAGATTCTTAAAAGGTTCAAGATCTATACAAGTGGAACCGCAAAAACTCCTGTAGACTCTCAACTTCACTTGACCAAAAATTCAGGTGAAGCAGTGTCACAGGTAAACTACGCACCTGTAATAGGAAGTCTTTTGTACTTAACTAATTGTACTAGACCTGATCTAGCACATGCAGTGAATGCACTAAGTCGTTACACAAGAAATCCAGGATATAAACACTGGAAAACCATAACTAGAGTACTAAATTACTTATAGTATATTGGGGTGTATGTGGGCAAAGCATACAAGAAGAACGAGATATCGAAGATGTGTGTTTAAGCTGTCCTTCGTAAAGGAGTAGAGGTCTCTGCTGCTGCTGCTTCTACCTCCCCTGCTGCTGCTTGTGAAGCTGCAGATAATAATGTTATTGCTAATGTTGTTGCCAATAATGATGTTGTCGCTTCTACTTCTTCTGATGTAGTTTCTGATGTTTCACTGAATGAGAACCCATTTGCTTATTTCTTTGAGTTTTTTGATCTTTGGCACAAACGGTTAGGTCATGTTAACTAAAATTCAGTCCAAAGACTAATGAACTTGAACTTGATACCAAAAAGCAAAACAAGCAAAGAAAAATGTGAAGTATGCTCACAAGCAAAACTCACTAAAAAACTATCACCCCAAATTCAAAGAACAACTGAACATCTAGAATTAATTCACACAGATTTGTGTGGACTTAAAACTTGTGCCAACTAGAGGAGGCAAAAAGTATTTTGTAACGTTCATTGATTATCACACAAAATATTGTTATGTATATCTCTTACATAGCAAAAATCAAGCCTTGGAAAAATTCAAGGAATATAAACGAGAAGTTGAGAATCAACTCAGCAGCACTTTCAAAATAGTTTGACGTGACAGAGGAGGTAAATATGATGGACCTTTCAATGCATTTTGCAAAGAAAATGGCATTATACATCAAACAACAGCTACATATTCACCAGAATCTAATAAAATAGCTAGAAGTAAAAATTGGACTCTGAAAGAGATGATGAATGCAATGTTGCAGGAATCTGGTTTATCCTAGAATTTTTTTGGGGGAAGCACTGCTTAGTACAAATTACATCCTCAACAAAATCTTGCACAAAGACGCCGGGAAGACTCCCTATGAGCTTTGGAAGGGATCACCACCTTCGTATAAATACCTCAAAATGTGCTGGTGCTTAGCAAAAGTGGTAGTACCTCCTCCTAATAAGGTCACAATCGGACCGAAAACTTTTGATTATGTTTTTCTCGGATACGCACATAACAATTCTGCCATGGTAATGGAATCCAGAAATGCATCCTTCTTTGAAGAAATAGAAGACACGAGTCATTAGCCCGGTATATCTTGAACTTCTCAGTCTAACTTAGAAGATCAACAAGATGAACCTAGACCCAGCAAAAGAGCTTGTCGGGAAAAATCTTACGGTGATGATTTTTTGAAATTTTCCTTGTTGAAAATGAACCAAGAAACTTTGCTGAAACCATGTCCTAACCAGACGCTTCCTCCTAGAAAGAAGTCGTCAACAGTGAGATGGACTCTTTTATGTAAAACCAAACTTACGAGTTAACTGATCTCCCTGAAGGATTTAAAGCACTTGGATGCAAATGGATTTTCAAAACATAGTTGAAAACCGATGCCTCAATAGATAAGCACAAGGGTAGACTCGTGGTGCAAGGATTCAGACAAAAAGAAGGTCTTAGACTTCTTTGACACATATTCTCTAGTGACAAGAATAACCTCCATCAGAATGCTGATATCAATCGCAGCTTTAAGAGACTTGAAGATTCATCAAATGGATGTAAAAACTGCCCTTCTAAATGGAGATTTAGAAGAGGAAATCTACATAAAAAAGCGTGGAGGGTTCATTGTTTTAGGACAAGAACACAAAGTCTGTCGACTTGTTAAGTCATTGTATGGTCTTATACAAGCTCCAAAGCAATGACATGAAAAGCTTGACAATGTGATGATGTCAAATGGCTTCAAAATAAATGAGTGTGATAAATGTATCTACATTAAGCAAACAAAAAAGGCATATGTGTTGTTATGCTTATATGTAGATGACATGTTAATTATTGGAAGCAACAAGGACGTAATCCAACAGACTAAGAATGTACTCAACAATAAGTTTAACATGAAAGAAAATGGTCTTGCTGATGTCATCTTAGGGATTAAAATCACTCGGACTCCTGACGGAATCATTATGTCTCAAGGTCACTATGCTGAAAAGATTCTTAAAAGGTTCAAGACATATACAAGTGGAAACGCAAAAACTCCTATAGACTCTCAACTTCACTTGACCAAAAATTCAGGTGAAGCAGTGTCAAAGGTAGAGCACGCACGTGTAATAAGAAGTCTTATGTACTTGATTAATTGTACTTGACCTGATCTAGCACATGCAGTCAACGTACTAAGTCGTTACACAAGCAATCCAGGACATAAACACTGGAAAGCCATAACTAGAGTACTAAATTACTTATAGTATACAAAAAGTTGTGGACTGCACTATGGTAGAGAACCTCAAATACTATAAGGATACAGTGATGCTAACTGGATTTCCGATTCCAAAAACTCAAAATCCACAAGTGGATATATCTTTATTCTAGATAAAGCAGCAGAAGATGCAGAATGGCTTCATAATTTTTTGGAAAACATTCCTATGTAAGAGAAACCTGTGTTGGCACAACGCATTCATTGTGATAGTCAATCGGATATAGCCCAAGCACAGAATAATCCCTATAATGGCAAATCTTGTCATATAAGGAGACGATATAAGACCATTAGACACTTGATCTCAACTAGTGTAATTACCATGGATTACATCAAATCAGCTAACAACTAGCAGATCCTTTTACCAAAGGACTATCTCGAGATCAAGTAGAAAAAACCTCAAGAGGAATGGGTTTAAAGCCTATGAATTAAGAATATGTATGATAGAAACCCTACCTACATGACTGGAGATCCCAAGAAGTAGGTTCAAAGGGACAACTAAATCAGACAGTATCTTCAAAAGTGCACTGTGAGCATTATGACTCTACTTAGTTCCTAATGATGATAAACAGTGCAACATGTTAAAGTTAAGGATAAGTACTAAACTTTTAATGATTTGAGTCTAATATTTGGTTAATAAGTGAAGTATTAAAGGTTACTTCTGAACATCCAAAGTTTGGCAAATCACCTAGTGAGTATGAAATAAAGTCCGTTTCTAGGAGAATAAAAGTAAGACTATATTCTCCAAGTTCACTAATGAACTACTAGGCAAAGTTCGAGGGCACAATGAACACAATAGAGAACTTAGTTCTACTAGAAAATGAGTTAGGTTATATGTGTTGTCTAGGTTTACACTAAACTTTGGGGTGGTTCAAGACATCATGTTCATCTCATGGCCAAGTAAACCCGACATATATTAAAAATGAGTGGTTCAAAGCTGAAAAATGCTACTTACTCAGACACAACACATTTTCGTCTACACTCTCGAAAGTCCATTAGTCTGTCTAGTCTATAGGATAAGTCTAGTCACTAGAGTCTATCGAGTCGTCATTCATATGTCTAGAGTCATTTCTATTCATCTGGGGGATTGTTGGTCCAAAGATCAATAGTATTAAGGCCAATAGGCTTAATAAAGTCAATCTTGGCTAAAGTGAATGAGAAATGGGAGATAAGCTTATAAAGCCCATAACCTAAATTGTTAAGTTATGCAAAAGTCTCACATTGCTAAGAAAAACTTTCTTGCATGTGTATATATAGAATTACACTTGTAAGATAGTTTAGAAAGCATGGAGAAAAGAGGAGAGTCATCCACACGTGTGCGCCACCACTGCCGTGTCATGTCGTGTTGTGCCGGTGCTAGGGCTTGGGGCTTCGGGCTTTGGGCTTCGGGTTGGATCTTGGGTCTTGGATCTTGGGGGAATGTGGGCCTTTGGTCCACAGCTGCGTGCGTTCTTTTTGGGCAAAATTTTGAAGCCCATAAAGAATACTTAAACCCTAATTGTGTGCCTCTCATTTCTCGCCTATAAAAGCAGAGTCATTGACTCATTCTAAAGACATCTTTTCGTCAACAAAAACACAGAGCAATTCCCCTCTAAAGTCAAAAGTCTGAGAGTGTAGAATAGACGGTCTAATCACGCAGTTCTATCCTGAGACTCAAAAACGCAATCAAATCGAGTACACAACGTGCGTTTATTGAGTTAAGATTATGAGACTTGTCTTTGCTCTGTGTTGTTACCTTTTTTGATTCGTTTATAGGTAGAATTGTCATTGGTTTTGGCTTTATTTATATTCGATCATTGCTTCCGTTTTTGCTTTAACCTTTATTCGTGTTTATAGGTCCTTAAAAAACAAATGTCATTTGAAAATGATCATTTGAAAAGGACAATTAGCAAAAGTGGTTTTCAAACTAATGTCGTTTGAAAGTTTAATGTTAATTAGTAACACTACAACGGTTAAAAAGTATAATGAGATAAAAATCAATATGTAAAACTTGATTTAAATTACTATTCTAAAAATTATGGAATAGTATATAGCTTAAAATTTTTAATATAAAAATAAATATATAGATTACAACTATTATTTTCTAAATAATATTTACATAATAATAAATGACTACTTTTCTAAATATAAACAAATAATTCTTTTTCTTGAGCCATAATATGAATCATATATTATTTTTTAAACCATAATTATATGTAAAATGCAAAAATAAATGATTATCTATATTTACAAACGACGATCGACCATAAATAATTCTATTTACAAGCGACCTTTTTAAACGACCAGAAATGAGTCTAAACGACATTTTCTGAAAACTCGTTTACAAATTTTTATTTCAAATGAAATACTTGATTGATAGCAAAATGAGCACAATGGACCATTTAGAAGTAACCAATCAAATCATTTAACTTAATTGTTTTCATATTGTGGGCTTGTAATGAAAATGTTCTAAACGTAAAGCCGTGAATAAATCAATTATACATACTATTTACCATCAATTCTTTTTTGGTGAAGATTAATAAGATTTTTTCTATAGTTTAAGTTATTTCTGAACTCAATAATTCTTTAAAGATTGATTTTCTATATATTTTACAATGCTTTCTAAAAATTAGTTAGACAAAAAAATAAAGTTTCATAATACAAATTTGATTAATTAATAACTATAAATTACAAATTTAAATAATATTAATTAAATTTGTTGAATTACTATTAGTGCAAAATTATGGAAAATGATGTAATACAAAAAGTTATGCATCTATATATTTGGCTATTATATATTTTTTTTAATATGTGTAAAAAACCTTTTTTTTTTAGAAAAAGAGAGAAAATATCACATAAAAATTAAACAATTTAATGGAGATATAGAGATTACGAGGAATTGCCGTGATTGATGATTGTTTTTGATCATTTTTAAACAGAGTCACAAGCATTGTAAAAACGTTTTTTTGAATTCATTTAACATCTATTAAAAAAAAAATATAGAGATCACGAAACCACTTAGGACATGTCCTTCATCAAGCGAGAGATGCTAGACTTTTTCTCCGAACAAGATGCTAGACTTCTTCTTCTCTAGGCTATTCAAAGCTTGAATGACATACGTGTGCCTAAACCAATCTTTTGGACAGAAAATAGTACAGTCGTTAAATAAGGACAACAATCGAAGTATTAACCTAAACTTCAAACCTTTCTGGAACGCTTCAATCAAAACAAGACTTCCAAACTTGTGGTGTTAATTCTCACACCCATCAACTAACAAAACTGCAAGGAAAACAACAGCATGGTTCCGACAAAATTTGGAACATAACTGCAAAGCTAGTTAAGGATATGGCGTTAGATTTCTTAATCTAACAATTTCGATAGAAAATCAGACTCTGTTTTTGTATTTTGCACTTTATACAAGCTTTCCTTTGTTTAATAAAATCTCTTGACTAAGAAAAAATTTACATGATCAGTAGAATTTCTCGATTAATTTTATTGTCAACAATAAATAGATCGACAAAGTTTGTTTTATAGTCAAAAAATTTTGAGTAGAGCTGAGTGGGATTCGAACTTAACACATGGTGCCAAATTAGATCAAAAACAAAACAACAGAGTCACATACTTTTTGGTAACTTCCCAATTATTTCTCGGCAAATTTTAAAGCAAAAGAAACATAGTTAGAGAAGAAAATTAACAATTTGGCCAAAATATTTAATTTTACGTCCAATTTTTTTGTAAATTCAAATGTTTTTTGGTCAGTAATTTAAATCTATGAATAACTAAAAGTAATACTAATCAAATTAGAATTACTTCAAAAACAATAATAATTAATGTTAGCTCTCAGGTGGAGAAGGATGACCTTAAAAGGACAATGATAAACAGGTGGGTCCGGTTCGAGCCGTGGAATAATCTCTTTCACACGTTGGGCCGAACAGAAAATCAACTTATGTTTCGTAAATTGAGCCCAAACCCAAATTTGATATAATTGAAAAATCATTACTTATATTAATGCAATTGTTGGAGAAAAAAGTTCACAAATTAGAAAATAAAAGTAGAATATAAATGTGCTAAAAATGGGTTTGAAGTGTATTGTTGAGTGTAGTAGTGAAGTCTCAATCAAAGAGAGGAAGGTACAATCATTTTTGGAATTTTCAATTTGGCAACGTTACATACTCTCCCAACCTCTATTGCTTCTTTGGAGTTCAAAGTTATTGATGTGTTGAATTTGTAGCCAACCCTTTACCCAACCATATATCTTCGTTTTATTTCTTACATTTTTATGTAATCTAAAGTATATGGTCCTTTTTAACTCTTTTTATGTCTTTCAATTAAATGTCAAGCAATATATGACATATGCAATGTCTTTATCAATAATCTCTGTAAGGCTAGAATTTTTCAGAAAATTTTATAAAACTCTACAAAGTCTCTATCAACATATAAGCACAGTTTAAGCTGATTTATCTTTTCTAATATTATACAAGAAAACATTTATAAAACATCATTATATTCTGAAGAAAGAAGCGTTTATTAACGTGTCGCATTGAGATCGCGATGAACTTATTGGATATGGGCGAGACCACAAAGATTTTCTTGACAATGATAAAAATATGTTTAAATTAAAAATAAAATATAAAATATAATTGGTATAGAAGTGGGCCTGGTTCCGCGTGCTAAGCACGTGATTCTGGCCCATTAAGCCTCTCTTCAGAGTGGTGTGGGGAATTCTCTTCTACCCATATTAAAACTTTATACATTTATAACTGAATTTGGTTCTTATTTTTGTGATTTATTTGAGGTAAATGTGTTTTTAAAAAATAAAAAATTAGACAGCTGTTGCAAACCTGATACATGGGATCCACACACAATATTACAAATCTCTTATGAGTTATTATTCCCAATTTGCTGAGTAAACGAAATCCGTAAGTAAAGTTAAAGAGTTGAGAAGTACAATTTTATGGTTGTCATAACGTTATTGGTAAGTTTGTTTACCTTTTAACACAACAAATATAAATATGTTTTAACAATGTCATGTCGTAAGTGTAATTGTTAGTTATTTAAGTTCAAATATGAATGGTTGTCATATTTAATTGTACGGTTGCAAATGTACAAAATGAAAAATCACAACTATTGATTTAAAAAAATTATTAACTTTTGGTTTTTAAAATCATAATTATTGGTTTTTAAAAGTCACAACTGTTGGTTTTAATAGTCACAACCATACGAACGGACGTGACTATACGAACAGGTGCTTTGACACTTATAAATATAGGGTTTTGGAATCATTTGGAACACAAGAAATAAGAGAAAAACCAGAGATAACAAGAGTGATTCATGTTTTAAAATTCAGTCTGAATTTTAGCAATCAACACATAAACAAAATACAAAACCTCCAATTGTTTCTCTTGTATCTTAGCCTAGAACAAGAGAGAACTTTGATTGTCGTATCCTAGAAGGGATTTCGTGTAACCCAAGGCTTGAGAATAAGAGTCGAAATACTCTTTAAGGAAAGTGCACTCAAGCACGATTCAATCATTATCTAAGTTCATCGACCAATTTGTTCTAATTTCTCCAACAATCTTAAAAAGTATTTATTCGTGAACAATGGCTAATGTCTCTGTCTGTGTGATGACATCAAAGTTTGGAAAATTAGATAAGTTCGAAGGAGTCGATTTTCGAAGATGGCAAAAGAAGATGCACTTCCTTCTCACAACACTCAATGTGGTGTATGTTCTAAGTATGCCAATACCTACCGTGTCGGAGAATCCAGAAGATGATTCCATGGATGAGACAAGAAAACTACTCAAATGGGAGAAAGATGACTACATATGTCGTGGTTATATTCTAAATGATATGTCTGATCCCCTCTTTGATATTTATCAAAATGTTGTGTCTGCAAAGGAGTTGTGGGATGCGTTGGAGTCAAAGTACATAGCCGAGGATGCTTCTAGTAAGAAGTTCCTTGTGAGTGATTTTAATAATTACAAGATGACTGACTCTAGACCAGTTGTGGAGCAATACAATGAATTACTTCGCATCATAGGACAATTTGCCCAACACAACATGAATATGGATGAATCCATCTCAGTGTCGAGTATTATCGACAAATTGCCACCATCATGAAAAGATTTCAAACACATGTTGAAACACAAGAAAGAAGAGTTATCTCTTGTACAACTTGGTAGCCATTTGCGCATAGAGGAATCTCTCAGGGCGCAAGAGGGAGAAAAACCAAAAGATAAAGAGGATGGACCTTCTTCTATTAATATGATGGAGGAAGGTGAGAGTTCTAAGATGAAGAATAAGGGAAACAAAAGTCCTTTTAATAACAACACAAACCATGGATCTAACAAAAGGCTTAAAAGCGTTTACTGGATTTGTAACAAGCCGGATCACTTCAAATGAGACTGTCGGGCAACAAATAATAAGAATCGAACGCAACATAATTGTTTAGGGCAAGGATCTAAGGATCAAGGCCCATCATCTCAACAAAGCCAGATTTTAGTTTTTGATTCGAATCCAAAAATATATTACATATCAAAAATTTCTGAGGCATTTTATATGCAGGATGATGAGGCGGAATGCAGGATAATTTTGGGTGCAACAACACATGTTTGCAAGGATCGTGGATGGTTCATGACGTACCAACCGGTTCAAGATAATTCTGTACTTTATATGGGCAACGAGTCAACCACTCCTATCATAGGTCGTGGAAAAGTGGTGTTAGAATTTAGTTCTGGAAAAACTCTTAATCTTAATGATATAATTCATATACCCGAAATTAGGAAAAACTTAGTCTCCGGTAGTGTTTTAAATAAGTGTGGATTTAAACAAGTGTATGAGTTAGATAAGTATGACTTATCGAAGTGTGGTATCTTTGTTGGATTCAGATATTTCTGTAATGGCATGTTTATGCTTAATTTAAATAAAGTTGTTAGTTTGCTTATATGATATCCTCTAGCAAAAATGATACTTCTCTATGACATGCTAGATTAGGTCATATCAATTATAAGTGTGTGATTGATATGTCTAAAGAAGGTTTAATTCCTACTTTTGACATGAATATAGAGAAATGTAACACTTGCTTGTTAAATAAGATAACTAGACCGCCATTTAAAAGCATATAAAGAAATTCAAAAATGCTTGATTTTATACATAGTGATTTGTGTGACTTGCATGCTACATTATCTTTAGGAAATAAAAAATATTTTATCACGTTCATAGACGATTATTTTTGTTTTTGCTATGTATTTTTATTGCATGCTAAAGATGAGGCCCTAAATAAATTTAAGGTTTATAAAACCAAAGTTGAGTTGCATTATAATGACTTGGTTAAAAAGTTACGTACCGATAGAGGTGGAGAGTATTATGATCCTGTATATTTTCAGTCTGTAAGTATTATACATGAGACTACGACTCCGTATATACCACAACAAAATTGTGCATCTGAGAGGAAAAATCGAGTTCTAAAAAAATGGTTAATTCTATGTTATCTTACAGGAGACTAAGTGACGGATTTTGGGGTGAAGCCATGTTGACGGTTTGTTATTTATTAAATAGACTTCCTAACAAAAGGAATAAAACTACCCCTTATGAGCTATGGACAAAAAGAAGCCAAATTTGAACTACCTTCAAATTTTGGGGCTGTAGAGCAGTAGTTAGACTACCCCAACCAAAGATTAAAACTTTGGGAGAAAGAGGTATTCATTGTATCTTTATTGGATATGCTGAGCATTCCAAGGCTTATAGGTTTTATACCATAGAACCTAATGATTCTGTATCGATTCACACTGTAATTGAATCAAGAGATGCAATATTTGATGAAAATTGGTTTTCATCTATACCAAGGCTAAAGAATTTGATTCCTAGTACAAGTAGAATTAAGGATGGAGATATTCCAATCGAACAATCAAATGTGTCAACTAAGCTACGTAAAAGTAAACGAGGAAGGATTGAAAAATCATTTGGTCCTGATTTTCAAATTTACTTAATTGAAGGATCAAGATATGAGATTGGTTTCCAATACTCATATTGTTATCATATTGACGGTGATCCTAGAACTTTTAGTGAAGCTATGACGTCTAACGACGTTGCCTTTTGGAAAGAAGCTGTAAATGATGAAATGGATTCTATCATGGGAAATAATACTTGGTTTTTAACAGATCTCCCACCTGGTTGTAAGCCTTTAGGCTGCAAATGGATCTTCAAAAAAAAGATGAAAGTCGATGGAACAATCGATAAGTTTAAAGCACGATTGGTTATCCAAGGCTTTAGACAAAAAAAGGTATTGATTACTTTGATACATATACTTCGGTTGTTAGGATCTCTCCTATAAGGTATTTGATCGGTTTGACATCTATACATGACCTTGTAACCCATCAAATGGATGTCAAAACAACATTTTTGAATGATGTTTTGGAAGAAGAGGTGTATATGAAACAACCTAAAGGGTTTGTTATGCCCGGTAATGAGAAAATGGTGTGTAAGTTAGTTAAGTCATTATATGGGCTAAAGCAGGCACCTAAACAATGGCATCAAAGATTTGATGAGGCTGTTTTGTCAAACGGATTTAAATTAAATCAGGCGGACAAGTGTTTATATAGCAAATTTGATGAGTCTGGTAATGGAGTGATCATTTGCTTATATGTTGATGACATGTTGATTTTTGGCACCAACCTAAAACAAGTAGAACTTACAAAAGAGTTTTTGTCATCAAATTTTGACATGAAAGATATGGGGGAGGCGGATGTGATTCTTGGAATCAGAATTAAACGTGAGAACAAAGAAATATCTTTAACAGAATCTCATTATATTAAAAAGGTACTTAAAAAGTTCAACTATGAGAATTGTTCTCCTGTAAGCACTCCTATGGATGTGAGTGTAAAGCTTATGCCTAATAAACGAAAATTGGTATCACAACTTGAGTATTCAAAAGTGATTGGTTGTTTGATGTATGTCATGACGAGTACTAGGCCAGATATAGCCTATACAGTAGGAAAGTTGAATAGATACATAAGTAATCCTAGTACTCATCATTGACAAGCTATAAGACGAGTGCTCAAGTATTTGAAAGGAGCTATAAATTATGGTTTGACCAATGTTGGATTTCCTTCGGTCTTAGAAGGATATTCATATGCAAGTTGAATTACCAACGTAGAAGATCATTCTTCTACAAGTGGTTGGGTGTTCTTACTTGGAGGAGGTGCTATTTCATGGGCATCGAAGAAACAAACTTGTATTACAAGTTTGACAATGGAATCAGAATTTGTAGCATTAGCAGCTGCAGGAAGAGAGGCAGAGTGGCTAAGAAACTTAGTCTCTGAGATTCCATTATGGCCAAAACCAATATCACCTATTTCTATTCGTTGTGATAGTCAGGCTACTTTGGCTAAAGCTTATAGCCAAGTGTATAATGGTAAGTCGAGACACATGAGAGTTCGACATAGTACAATACGTGAATTGATCACTCACGGGGTGATTACCTTAGATTTTTTTCGGGCTCAACAAAATCTAGCCGATCATTTGACAAAAGGACTAGCTAGGGACTTAGTAATAAAGTCGGCAAAAGGGATGAGATTAAAGTCCATTTGAAATATTTAATTATGGGATACCCAATTCCCCTTTAATACGACGTTAGAGGCTGAATCCAATGCGGAAAGCCCACACTTAAAGATTGAAGCACTAGTTTATATTATCCCAAAGTAAGTGCTTAGACCTGCAAGAAAGTCATAGGTTGAAGCTGTCTTCTTAATAGATTTTTTGAAAAATTGCATTTACAGGTGTAAGATTAAAAAGATCTACCTGTATGAGTGTGAAGTGCAGCCGCTTCAAGAAGCTTGGACTTAGCTTTGTATATGCTCATGAAAGGATAAGGACACATGGCTAATAATAGTGTCGAGAAAAACACTTAGAGTAGTGTAGAAATTTGTGTGTATATTATCTTCATGTATCCAAATGAGTTGAAAGGATTCAATCCATTGGGCATCGTGATACTCGGATATTTGAAATGTGTAATATTACTAAGATGAAAATTCAATCGTTACGATATTTTCATTTATGCATGAGTTTGGTTTATGTTAGTTGATTTGGAATCGAAGATTAAACTTAAATGGGGGAGGAATGTTAGTTATTTAAGTTTAAATATGAATGGTTGTCATATTTAATTGTATGGTTGCAAACGCACAAAATGAAAAATCACAACTATTTATTTTAAAAAACGATAATAACTATTGGTTTTTGAAATCACAACTATTGGTTTTTAAAAGTCAAAACTGTTGGTTCTAAAAGTCACAACCATACGAACGGACGTGACTATACGAACATGTTCTTTGACCCTTATAAATATAAGGTCTTGGAATCATTTAGAACACAAGAAATAAGAGAAAAACCGGAGATAACAAGAGTGACTCATGTTTTAAAATTCAGTCTGAATTTTATAATCAACACATAAACAAAATACAAAACCTCTAATTGTTTCTCTTGTATCGAAGGTTTTTTCTTTAAAATTGTTTATCGGCAATTGTTTCATTTTTGACAATAATTCTTCAAGTGCTGCCATAGTGCATGTAGAAAAATTTTAAGACAACAAAGTTAAACTTTGAGGTGCTGAAGTTTTCGGAGTAGTAAATCAGCGACGTTTCCTCTGAACTGTTTTCTGGTGCTAATTTCAATTTTGGTAGAGTAGATCTGGTTGTTTGTTGGTTGCAGGTAGTTTGGACTAGAGAATGGCGATGTCCACTCAAAATCTTGATTCTTCCAACTAGGGTTAATGCTTTTTTGGCTATTGTTAGAATTATTTTCATATTAACTTTATTTGTAATATGCATCTTTTGCCATTTAAGTTTTTTTAATAATAATACAACCTTAAGGCAAAAGAAAAAAAAACGAATTCATAGGTGTATGTTTGCTGCATTCGAATCACCCAAATTATTTTAAAAAAATAGTAATATTTATTTTTTAATTTTTATTTTCTTAACCAAAAGGTCCAAAACTATAAAAATTGTCTACCGAATAACTTTTTTGGATCGAATTCAGATGAAAGAAAACCGTATAAATAAATATTAAGCGATTAGACTAAAAACATTTTCATTTATAGAATCAAATGCTATTTAAATTTAAATATCTTAATAATTAGAAATTTTAAAGAATAATAGCCAAATGATAGGTGGCCCAGCGATAATGGTCACTTTACAAATTTTCGAGCATCCGGATTCGAGTTTTCTCATATACGAAAAGAAGAAATAAAGAATATTTTAGAATATAAATTTTGACTATGAATCAGATTTTGTCGATCTAATTATAGTAAAATTGACAAAATAAAATAAAATAATGGCCTGGTGAAGTATACATAGTTAACTGAGTATGAAAGTGACATGTCTACATTGTTTTGTGGTCTAAGTTTATACACACATAATACGTCGTACATGTATACAAAATTAGCACATTGATCGATACTGATACAGTAATAAATATGTTGTAGTAAATTCGTTATAAGAAGTGAGAGATGCCAATTGAAACACTTCTACCTATCATTCTTCACATGTTATTTGCGTTGGATTCAACTGATTTTCTTTCAACTATACATTTACGTTTGACATTCAAACTCTTCTCTCAAATGTTGAAGTTTGAAAGATAATATTTAATCATCAGCTAAAGCCTAAACCTAACGTGTGACATGTAATAGTATAAAGATTCCTTTAACAAAATAAAAAATAATGTGAAGATCCATTATTGAAATTGATGAAGTAATTTTGATCATATATCGACCCGAACATCATTAGATGGGCCCAAAAGACAAGGACCAAAGAGTGTGGGCCCACAAGATAGCAACCCAAAAATTGACTTGTGATAAAGTTGGGCCCACGAGACACGAAGTAATCCCCTGTGAAACCCGAAAGCCACAAGGGGGTCCCACAAACCGAATTGCACGGCGAGTGATGTGTTGGGTCTAAATGGGCCGTTAATACGATGGGCCCAAGTAAATTCATTTTTACCACAGTTCTTTGTGGTTGTACATTCCACAAACGGCAAGCTGTTTGCGGTACACTGACTGCAATGCTTGCCAGTTTTACAACATAAGGTTTTCTGACATGTCAAATTTTCTGTTGGCTTCCATTCCAAAAACCCATATATATATAATATATTATTATTTTCAACGCACATAAACAAAAGTTCCATTTTATATAAATTGGATCCATATATAATCTTTACAAAAATTATAATTTACTAGTAATGTACTGAAAGAAAAAATTGGTCTTCATTCAAAGAGATAATAAAACGGATTATATAGCCCAATTATGCGGCCCAATCAAGCTAAGCTCATTAAAGCCTTAAAACGACACCGTATTTGTAATTTATTTAGCGATTGTACGGTGCAAGAGTTTTATGTTTTTCTCGGAGACTCTCGATTTGTTCGATAAGTTTGTTTCAGTACATAGTCGGTTAATGATTCGAGAGGCCTTGCGGTAGAACTAGAAGAGCAATTTCAGCTTTGTTTTATTCAATTGTCAGCTCACGAAGTGACCAAAGTACGGTGCCTTGCTTTGCTTTGTCGGAAAAAATGGAGTGAATACAATAAATACGTTCAGGACATTCTTTGCTTCCCGACCTTGTAATCCTCCATGCACTCTTTTCATGTGTTCTCTCCTCTCGATGCTTAGCGTACGCAATTGTAGTGTGTTCTTTCTGCGTTTCTTAGCTTTCTATAGATTAAAATTTTGTCTTAATCTGTTTTTCTGGTTCAATTCACTTTCTGGGTAACATTTCTGGGATTCGAATTCTCTACAAATTTGACTAAAACATCCCTTTCTACAGCTTTAGAGCAAAATTACCTTCTGATTTTCAGCTACTTAGCTATAACTAGATAACTTGATGTTTATTCGATCAGTAAAGTAGAATTTTTGATCGAGTAATGATTTTGTTTTGTTTGGGAATCATTGGAGTTATACTTGGAAAGACCTTGAGAATTGCGTTGCTTTTTGTGTAGGTATATGGAATCTCTCATGAATATTTGAAGGACTCTTATTAGATTGGTATTAGAAAGATCTGATGATGATTTGTTACTCTCCAATCACAACATGTTCTAGGAATGTTATCCATATCAAGAGGCATTTAGGTACTCATCTTCACAATGTTGCGGCTAAAGGATCATACAAGTTCAGCTGTTACAGTTTTTTCACAGGACTTTCGAAAAGTGATTATACTGGTTTTGGTGTATCAGTCTCTAATAGACCTTCTAGTTGGCCAAGTAAAAGACTTTTTGGGTCAGTATTGATCAATCGATCAACAGTTGGTCCTAAGGAAAAGCTTGAAGTTTCTTTCTTGTCACCCGATGCGAAAATGAGATGCTCTGAGATATACTCCAATATGAAAAATCTCTATTGGTATTCAAGATTTGCTTACACAAGTGTACTTGTTAGCTTGATTGTTTGTTATTCTTCGACTTCCCAATCAGCGTATGCAGATGCTTCAAGAGATAAAGATGCTAACAACAACAACTTGCATAATGATTCGTCAAATCGTAAATTCCACAATGGGAAAAGAGTCTACACTGATTACTCTATCATTGGTAAGTGTCCTATAAATATCAACTAGTCAGCCATTACGTTGCTCCACAGTGATGTAAGACCAATGTTAAATCAGAATATGGTAATGATTTATAGGCATTCCTGGGGATGGTAGATGTTTGTTTCGTTCTGTGGCTCATGGCTTTTGCTTACGCTCTGGAAAATTGGCTCCAGGAGAGAAAATACAGAGAGAACTTGCTGATGAATTACGTACCAAGGTAAGTATCTGGTTAGAGTTTCTATCTGTCAACACTCTGCAACCAAATATCAAAAGAGCTATTGAATTGGGTTTCATAAAGTTTCGTTACTACTTTCTCTCTATTCAACAAAGCCTTATCTATGTAACTTTGTTACCTTGAATATGATAGGTTGCTGATGAGTTTATCAAAAGAAGACAGGAAACAGAATGGTGAGTTTTTCCTGCTTTCAGACCAATTTAACTTTATTCATTACATTTACATGATTCTCACCAGGTTTGTGGAAGGAGATTTCGACACATATGTCACACAAATTCGGGAGCCACACGTATGGGGAGGTGAACCTGAACTCTTCATGGCTTCACATGTTCTCCAGTAAGTAACTTCTCCTCCTCTGTTTTTTCTTCCTCAGCTTCTCTCACACATTCGAAAATGAGATCTAACAATCCCTGAAATGTGTTTCTTTTATGATCATAGGATGCCAATCACAGTGTATATGAAGGACGAGAAAGCTGGAGGCTTGATATGTATTGCAGAATATGGTCAAGAATACGGTAAAGACGATCCAATCCGAGTCTTGTACCATGGTTTTGGTCACTACGATGCCCTCATGATTCACGACAGTAAAGCCTCAGTTCCAAAAGCTAAACTTTAGCAAATTGCGCATTGCATGCATCTTTGACTTTAACCAGGGTTTAATGATGTTTTTGTTTCTTACATAAGACAATCTGTGTAAAAGATATTGTCAAGTCAAAGCATATATAGACACCTTTTGAATCCAAACTACATCACAAGATGAATGTGGTTGTTGGGTCATACAGTGGGGTTTTATTTCACAAAGGTTTTTCTTCAAACAGGCCCTTTAATCAACCAAGCCACCAAAATTTGTTGTAACATCGATTACTAATAAAAGGAGGTATTCTAGGCTAACTACCTCGTCATTATTAAAACTTCTATTATGCTGTCATTTCAGCAAATTTTTAAAAACAAAATTGACAATTGTAATGCAGCACCATCCACTACAAAAAATTGTTAGTATTGTCACAATAATACAAAATTCGTCACAATATAAATATTTTTACGAATTTGTAACAATTTATAAATTGTTGCAATACAAAAATTGTAAATTTAAATTTGTAACAAAAACGTCACAAAAATAGTGACTAATAATTTAGTAACAATTTTGTTACTGACTGTTACAAAACAAAATCGTCGCAAAAATGTCACCAATACTTATTGAAAATATTATATCACAACTGTCTTATTTCATGACTAATATAACGTCTTAAATTTGTCTCTTACTAAGACGAAATAAAAGTCTCTAATTGTCATTATTGGTGACTTAAAAACAGTGACTTATATGTCACAATTACTAACTATAATAATCGTATCAAATTGTCTCCATTGGTTACTTCAAAACAGTTCATTGTTTGTCACAAATGTTAACTAAAATAGTAATCTCAAATCGTCTTTAACGGTGACTTAAAAATAGTCGTTTATCTGTCACGAATACTAACTAAAATAATTGTCTCAATCGTCTATATTGATTACTTAAAAACATTCTTGTCCGTCACAAATACTAACTAAAATAATTGTCTCAAATCATCTCTATTACTGACTTAAAAACAGTTCCTTATCCGTCACAAATATTAACTAAAATAATCGTCTCAAATTGTTTTTATTGGTGACTTAAAACTATCATTTTTTTCTCTCACAATTAATTACAAATTTGTGCTCTCAAATTTGAATTGAAACAAAATTTGGTTTAATTTTTTCCCTCGACATATTTAGTTATTTGTAGTATTTATATAGAGATATACATAATCTAATATTAACATTATACAAATTATAAATTTTTAATAAATAAACTAAAAGTCAATATCAATAATATGATATATGATCTCGCCCAAAAAAAAATATGAAAAAAATATGCTTTATGAAACATTAAAAATCTAAAAGTGATGACCGAAAAACAAATTTAAAAGTATCAATTTAGTAAAACAAAAATCCTACTAAATATTAGTAATAAATTATTATGGGTAAAACAAAAACTTTCAAGCGTATTGAGACGTTTGTAGAGGAGTAGATTATCATCTCTAGTCTTTTTCAATTCATTTTTCAGTTCTTCAATTCTGCGTGTTAATATTCCCGTTTCTTCCATAGTTTGTGACAAAACTGATGAACCATATTCTGACATAAAAGCACTATTTTGAAATGATCCAAGTCCAAAACATGACCTTGTATTGCTCCAACAATCTAAAAAACACAAAAAAATAAGAATTTTATGTAAAAATGTTTAAGACTATAATTAAAATGAAATGGTCAATTGGCCATAAAGTTGTAATCATGCATAATTTAATCTAAAAATACCTCAATATAGATTTCATTCTTCTCCTTTCCTGTGAAATTATCTGCTATCAAACCTCTCTATTTGAAGACTTCAAGTATTCTTGTATACGTTTATCATAGTATTCAGCAATCATTCGTGCTTTTTCATCAATTAATGTTCCATCTGATTTTAGGTGTGTTTTTTTCATAACCGCAATTAAAAAAAGTTTTTATTATTTGCTTCCTACAAAAAAAATTATAGAAACCAAAGTATAATAAAATAAGATAGAGACAAGACACGTGATAGAGCCAAAAAAGTGATAAAAGGTACGACCAAAAATTAATAATAAACAAAATTATAAATTATTCAAACTAACATAATAAACTAACCTAATATTTGAAAATCTTTAGACATCAAAAAAATTTATAATAAACGTAGTCTCTATTTTTAACAAGCGAAAGGTATAATCAAATTTGTAATTATACTACTATTTTATATACGAAGATATTTATATTTTACCAATATTTTTTTATAAATAAACATAAATATAAACATTACCAAAATATCTTTTACTTTGGCATAAGATTGTGAACATGCCCTATGTCGATGTACACCTAAACCATCACGATTAAATAATCGAGAAAAATGGGTTTTTTCACTTTTTTCTTTTGCTTTCGATGTCCTCCAGTAAGCTAACATGACTGTCCAATATTCAGACAGAATCCAATTAGGCTTTTCTCTTTTGAATTTTTCAAGACAAACCATTCCTCTAAGGCGAGCAGTAGTGAGTACCTCAAAATTAGTTCTTACTAAATGATCGATGGAGGCATCCCACTCAAACCTTGTCTAAATTCAAAAAAAAAATATAAAATAACTTTTGAAGAAAAGAAAAAGAAACACATATATGGATTAAACAAACCTTAAATCTTGAAAATCATGTATCTTTATAAAACTGTGGTACTTTTTTTGAGCTATACCATAGTCCTTTAAAATACTTTTGAATTACTTTTCTAACACGTGTTGATACTTCAATGTTATTTTTGAACTTGTCATAATTGTGATTAAATAGTTATGCATATATATAGAAAAAATAAAATTATGTAATTTGTGGATCTAAACAATACCATTTAGCTCCATTTCTTCTAGATGGATGGAGCACTTGAACATCATATACAACACGTGTAGTTTTTTCAGCTTGTTCGCTTGGTTCAACATTACAAATGATTTTGTACACTAGTTAATTGAGAACAAACAAACTGAGTACTAGCCGATTGGATATTTGATTGTCTTATGATTGAGTGTCCACCAAAAATTGGTGGACGAGTCATTTCAAAATCAATACAAATAACAAGTTAACCTAAAATTAAAGAAGAATCTTAACTTCACATGTTTGAAACAAGTTACAAAAGGATGTTTGTAATACCCACACTTGGTAAATCCGCAAACACACAAAGTGTGAAAAGTGAGTGCGGTATGTACGGACGAGCCAAACTTGGGCATTTGGTTTAGATGAGTTGAGAATGGGCATTGGAAACCCAAAGAATGAGAAAGAGCATGAAAAACCATGAAAATTGAGCTAAGGAAGGATTTTTAGGGCAAAAATGAATTTTCGGACAGCTTGGTCGGATCGGACAGATCTGGTCGGATCAGACAGCTTGGTCGGATCGGAGAAGTCTGGTCGGATCAGACAGTCTGGTCAAATCGGACAAGTCTGGTCGGATCGGACAGCTTGGTCAGATCAGACAGGAACGGTCGGATCGGACAGCTTAGTCGGATCAGACAGGAACGGTCGGATCCGATAGCCTTGTCGGAACGGACCAGTCTGGCCGGAACGGACCGCGCGAACTGCGTGGATCGCATGCGCCGATCGGTTCGGACAATCATGTTCGGATCGGATGAGAATTTGTGGTTCGATGTGATAAGCTTGGTTCGGACACGAATTAGGTTAGGTTTGGACATGAAATGTATTAAAGGGCTTGAAAAGCCTAATGGACCAAAGGGAAAAAAGGGCTAAATTATTATGGACCAAGGGTTGGTTTTATGGGCCATAAAGAATGCAAAAAGGGCTTTAATTGAATGAGGATAAGATTCGGCCCAATAAGGAGATTAGGGTTAGAATTAGAGTATAAATTCGACCCTTAGAACTCATTGTGAAAGAATCCGCAAAAACAAACCTTAAGTTAGAGAGAGAAAGCACGAAAAAAAGAGAAAGCAAGATCGATCTCGTGAGATCAAGCAAGGAGCTGAATCGAGTTTAGGGTTTTGTTGGCAAGA
>OVBA01003005.1:0-21791 GCA_900406435.1 Lepidium aucheri | reverse complement strand
AAAGTTGATATCATTAGTTATTTACTTTTTATAAATGTTGATAGCATTAGTTATTTCGTTTTGTTAGTTTATAATTAAAAAATATATTTATTTATATCTTCTACATATAAGTAATTATTTTGTGAAAAAACGATTCATTTCGTGCATATTTATATTGAGATTATAGATTTTCCGTTTTTATGTCTTATATATAAGAAATAAACTTATTTTTTAAAATTAATACTTATAATCAAATATATATATATATATATATTCTAATAAATATATTTCTTAAAATTTTGATTGTATATAAAATTTATAAGATATATAATGTCTTTTATATATAACAAATGTTATTATTTTTTAATAATTAATACTTGCAATCAAAAATAATATTTTTTTAAAAAAATCATTACTTACGTATAAGATAGATATCTTTAAGTCGTCTTTCAAATAATTAAGGGTAATCAACCAATTTTAATCTAAACATATAATCTGGTAGAGGATCTGTTGGCAGTGGTTGTGTACATGAAAGAGAACTTGAAGTTATGAGTAAAAGTAAGGTAAGCTCGAGTTGTAGGAGAAACTTGTAGGTTTGTAATGATTTTAGTACTTTATTGTTCAAATTTTTTTTTGAATTTAGAAACCAATTCATTCTTTTTCACATTATAGCAAATTTTATCACCATATATATATATATATATATTGATGAAAAAAACATATATCATAGTGGTTTTTTTGTAGTCGTCCCAGCTTGTGGGCCCCAGATTCCACATGAGGTTATTTTGTTTATATTGGAGCATTTTGGGACTATTTTGTTCTCATCCTAAAATATATATATATATATCAATTAATCAGGAAATTTTATTAAAAAATTATTCTAAAGGTATTCACGTAGATAAGTTATTAATAATATACCTTAAAATCATAAAGAACTATATCAATGGTTTGAACTTGTACTTAAGTGTATAGTTTCTAGAGTTTTAGAATTTTAACTCTAATCTTCCAGGTTTATTTGTTGGGTTTCTACGAAATTTTTTTAGAGAAATACACGATGAAGAAAAAAAAATAGAGAGAAAAAATATGTACAAAAAATCTTTGGTGTTGTTAAATTTGTCCCGAGATATGTTTTATATAGACTTCGATTAAAACTTTTGTTCTAATAGAATTAGGAATATCATTTGTTTGCTTTCTCCTAAATATAAGGTATTTGGATTTGAATTAGAAATATTTCAATAAAATACTTTGCTCTTTGTTTTCTGTTGTGTTGAACAATAATATTTAAATTAAGGTCCTTATGAAAATACAAACAAACTTATTTATTAAAACAAATAAATTCATCTTAAAGTTCTTATCAAAATCCAAACAAATGATTTATTTTTAAACCAACAAAAATCAAATTTTATTGGTTAAAGATTTTTTTTTAATCATTAAAAATCATATTTTATTTGGTTAGAGATTTCATTATAAACTAACAAAAATAAAATTTTAACTAGTTAAGGTTTCCTTTTTAACAAACGAAATTCAAATATTAATTGGTATAAAATTCTTTTTTAAATTAACAAAAATCAAAAATTTTCTTTTTAATTGTATGTTTTTACTAAAATCCATTAAAACAAATAGTTCGTTTTTTGAAAGAGAAATTACTAAAAATGCCCCTTTCAATATGTTCTTTTTCAAAACATACCATCTGATGACCATTTCTTTCTCTCAATTTTCAAAGGAAATGGTAAGTTTAGAAAATGGTACATGCCAATAGGGGTATTTTTGAAAATTCCCCATTTTAAAATAATCTTATATAAACAAAAAGATAAATTAATTAGTTTAAACAAACTAACCAATCAAAACAAATTGAGGGAGTTTAAGTCTAATTATTAAATTAAATATAAGGTATTTTATTAATTACTGAATTTATGTTATTATCCTAATTTAACAAATGAAATTTGTTTAATTAAGGATCTTATCATAATCTTAACTAACTTATTTGTTAAAATAACTATAATTAAAAACATCAAATTAAGCTCAAAAATACAACCAATCAGATTAAGGTTCAAAAAAGTAACCAAATCATAAACAAAATTTCAATTAACGAAATCAAAAAACTTATTGCTACAAAGAGATAGACATAAGATCAAATCATGTAAAAAATTATCTAAACAAATGTTATTCACACAAATTAATTAGTTAAAATAAATCGAGCAATGAAAAAAATCTAAAATTTAAAATCTCTATTATTTTATTACAATGATACAGAAATCTTATTGTTACGATTTTATTATATAGAGATATAAGTTAAAAATCTTTTTATATTAAAATTAAAACAAATTGGTAATATTATGTAGATAAAGATATTATTAAGACTTAGTTAAGGAATTTTATCAAATATTATCAAGGGATAATTATTTTAATTTATTATATAATATATGAGTCTGTTAACGCTACAATTTTATTACATATAGAGATTTGGATTAAGAATATTTCAATACAATATTTTATGTTGTTTTTATTGTGCTGACCAATAATATTTAAATTAAGTTTCTTATTAAAATCTAAAAAAACTTATTTGTTAAACCAAACAAAATCGTACTAAGGTTCTTATCAAAATCTCAACAAAAAATTTATTTTAAACAAACCAATGAAAATCAAATCTTATTTGGTTAAAAATTTATTTTTTAAACCTGCAAAAGTCAAATTTTAATTGGTCTTTCTAAACCAACAAAAATCAAATCTTAATTAGTTAAAATTTTATTTTTAACAAACAAAATTCAAATCTTAATTGGTTAGAGATTTTTTTTAAACCAACAAAAATCAAATCTTAAATAGTTAAATCTTTCTTATTAATTTATGTTTTTATTGAAATTGAATCAAAAGAAATAATTAGATTTTAAAAATAATCTTATCTAAACAAAAAGACAAATCAATGGATTTAAACAAATTGACCAATCAAAATAAATCAAGAGATTTAAATTTTTTATTATATTATTACAAAATTCTTATTGCGACGATTTTATTATAATAAATATATTATATAATTTGAAAATATTTTAAATTATTATAAAAGCATTCACATGAATAAATTATTAATAACATACGTTAAAATCACAAAGAACCATATCAATCGTTTGACTATGTTCTTTGGTGTATACCTTCTAAAGGTTTAGAATTTTGACTTTAATCCGCAAAGTTTATTTGCTAATTTTTAACGAAAAAATTTCAGAGAAAGACATGATGAATAAACAATAATTGAGAGAAATGTCAATTTCGTTGGTGTTATTAATTTTGTCCTGAGATTTCTCTTATATAGACTTCGATTGAATTTATATTCTGTTAGGATTATGAATATCTTTTGTTTGATTTTCCCTAGATATAAAGTTTTTAGTTAATTATTGAATTAATTTTCTTATTATAATTTAACATACAAACAAAATCTGTTTAATTAAGGATCTTATCATAATCTTAACAAACTTATTTTCTTGTAAGAACTTAGAAAAAACGTGGCTGATTTAAAATTCGAACAATCAAATCAAATCAATTAAAATTTTATTGCCACAAAAAGACAAAAGTATCTTATACAAATCGATCAATCATAGATTTTAAATCTCTATTATATCAATGGTATGACCAAACTCTTTAGTATATACTTTCCATAGCCTTAAAATCTTAACTTTAATTCTCCAATTTTCTTTGCATGGTTTCAGTGAAAAAATTTCTAAGAAATATATGATTAAAAGAATCAAAAATCGAGAAAAAAGACATGTCATTGTGAGAAAAAAATTTCGAATCGTTTGAGAATTGTGATAATATTTAATCTAGATAATAAAAATTAATTAATTAGTTTTAGAATCTTATCATAATATAATTGTATGATAAATATTATGTAATAATATTTTCTACTAACAATACAACATAGTCATAAACAGATAATATAATCTGTTAATGCTTATGTTGTGATATTTGTATACTTTTGGCAGATTTGGTTTCTTTTCCATAAACCGAAATTTGGGCAGAACCATTTTGGTTTAATTGGTTATATTGTTAAATTTGATGAAACCAAATCAATGATTATCCCTAATTATGAAATGTGTATGCAACAAACAATGTGTAAAATCACAAATGACTTACATTTTTTGATCCAAATTAAAATGTTGGGGGTGATAATGTAAGAAATGGAAATAGCAAAGACCCTTTGGGTGTATAGTTGATACTTGATGACAAATAAGGGTTTTAAAGTATAAGCCGAATCCCTTGCGCGCCGTCGCCGTCGTCATCTTCAGTCAAGTTGGAATCGATCATTCATTACTGGTAAGAAACTTCCTTTCTTTTTCCATCGAGAGTTCCCATTTCATCCGGGTTGGAATAATCGGCCGATTAGACTCATTTTAGCTTTTCTTTATCAATGATCCATTTCATTGCTCCTGTTGGAATTATCTAAGCTTTTGATCGGGATTTTGACTCAGATTTTCGGACATTAAACGAAATTTAGAGGAACCGATTCTGAAATGTATTACCGTTTTTTTTTTTATGTCGATCAGTTCAGTCGATCATTGATGAGACTTTTTTATGACTTTTTTTGTTTGTATCGTATTGATTCTCTCTAAATCTTGAGGTGGTCTTTGTTGCTTCTAGATTCTGAACAAAAAAGCAAAAACAAAAATGAACTTCTTAAACTCAGCAGCATCCATTTGCAGAAGAGTTAGCTTGAGGGATCTAATCACTGAAGTTCCTGCTTATACTGGCAGTAGCATTTCCGGTACATACATAGCGATCAATCTGCTTTTCCAAGTCGCTTTATAGCGGGTTTTTCAAAATCTCTGTCTGTATTTTTAATGGTCTTCTCTGATTAACTCATTTGTGTTGTTGTTCATGTTTGGGATGTTATAGATGGTTCTTCAAGTGGGTTGAGTTTGGTCTTCAAGCGTTGGGCTACTAAGAAAACTGCTGGTTCTACAAAGAATGGTCGTGACTCTAAACCCAAGAATCTCGGCGTCAAGAAATTCGGAGGAGAGGTAAGAAAAGGAGCAATTAGCTAGATATGGTTTAGAGAGCCAAACTAATACTGGTATGTGTGAAGAAGATAATAGTCGAGTGTGTGCGTGATTTTGCAGAATGTGATACCAGGAAACATTATAGTCCGTCAACGCGGAACTCGGTTTCATCCTGGAGACTATGTTGGGATTGGTAAGGACCATACTCTGTTTGCATTGAAGGAAGGACGAGTCAGGTTCGAGAAAAACAAAATAACTGGACGCAAATGGATTCATGTTGATCCAAAGGGTGGTCATGTTCTTCACCCTATTTACGCTAAAGCTGCAGCTGCTAAAACGACTAAGTTGGAGACAGCTTCATCATCGTGAAAATTGAATCAACTATCTAAAAAGTCTCTTCGTTAGATCATATGATCCCTCAACTCAAGATAAAGCTGTCATTGAATCAACTGAGTGACATCTACTGTTTTTGTTGTTCTCTTTAGTTTTTGTCTGGATAATTGATGATGAGCCTCTTCAATCCAGGCTCAATTTCATAATATTCCAGATCAAAATTATATACCTCACTTTTCTTGAGGGGTTTCAATCTTCTTGTTTTTTGTTAACCCTTTACCGGCCCATTGTAAACAAATTCAATATTGGGTTATAGCAAATATTGTTTTCCACAACTTCGACATATTCACACTTTGCGGTTTGGGAAAAATCTCAATTAAACCTTGTAAGAAAATGGTTAATTAAACCTTGAATTTTGGATGTGATAGAGTAAATTTTCATTTTTTTTTTGACTTCTGAAAAGCTCTCAACTTTGCATTGATTAGGCTAATTTAACCTTTTGCGAAAATAGAATCAAAATTGACTGTGAAATCGAAAGCCAAATTGGAAATTGGAAGTTTAATTTACTTTGTATCTCCTTTATGAAGAATTCACAAGGTTTATTTGCTCTTTTCTTTCATGAATAAGATCAAATTTGTCAATTTAAAGTATTAAAGACAACATTTTAAATTGACGAATTTGAGTTTATTCTTGAAAGAAAAGAGCAAATCTAGCTAATGGATTCTTCATAACGGAAATAAGAAGTGAATAGAACTTCTAATTTCCAATTTAACTTTCGGTTTCATAATCAATTTCAATTCTATTTTGTGAAAGGTTAAATTGGCTTAATCAACGCAAACTTGAAGGGTTTTTTCCACAAGTCAACAAAAAAAAACGTTTAATCAACTACATCGAAAGTTTAAGGTTTATCAATCATTTTCGAAAAATTCAAGGTTAAATTGACATTTTTCCCTTTGCAGTTTACATCGATTATGGCGTAGGATATGAATTTTTTTGGAAAAATCCTAATAATTATTAGTTGTTTTTAATCAATCATTTTAAACCTATTTAATTAGGTATTTGAAATTGAAATATAAATTAGGGTGGTAAGTAAAATGATTTTGTTCCTCTTATGTATGTGGGTATGTTCAATTCTGTATAATAAAAAATTATTAGATTTTTAAATTCAGTTCTAGATAATCAAAAATTGTTAGATTTTCAAATTCAATTATCAGAATTCAAAATTTACGTTTCAGATCTAATAATTTAGTTTATGATTTTACTGAAAATTATAAACTCCAAACATCAACGGTAAATAACACATCAAATAATGCGATTTTGAGTATACAAGTGTATATCTTTTTTTTGTCACCATTGGGTCACAACTGACTGACCCATTAGCCAAGATCTTATATAACGTAGACGACAAGATTCGATCCCTGAATGTGCAAGTGTGTCTGTCTTTAGTAGATTTACCATATGTCACTAGACTAAAGACCACTTTAACATACTCCTTCTGTTTGATAAAATATAGGGATTCTATTGGTTGATTTTTTTAGAAAATCACACATATTTAGAAAAATATATTTAATAATTAATTATTAATGTATGATTTTCTGTATATACAATTTTATATAGTTCTAAACCAATAGTAATTCAGTAAATGCAATAAATATTTTTAAAGTTTGTAATTTATAATCATTAATTAATTAAATTTGCATAGAAAATCAATATTAAAGAAATGGAGGGAGTATAAAGTATTCATATTTGATTTGCGAAAAATATGAAAAACTTAAAAAACTAGATATAACAAGTTTATTTTTAGGCATAAAAATCTGATACCTGAAACCAGAACCGAAATAGACCTATATTAGAAAAATCAAACCTGACAAAATATCTAAATGAGTCATGAATTTATGCATCCGAAAACTAAACCCAAACCAGACTTAGAACAAAATTAATAACTGAACCGTTGTCCGATATATATTTATTAAATTTTTGCTTTTAAAATTTTTTCTATCAAATCTTTATTAATTTTGAAAAAAAGTTATAATTTTTTAATCGTCTCTATTTTACTAGAAAAGACCCACATGTCATTGATCCGTTTCGTGGTATAATAGGATTACAGAAACATATTAAATGACCAAAGACTAAAAGGCCCAACTAAGGAATGATGTGGCAGGGGACCACATACTCTCTTACAATTAATCCATGAGTTGAGCCTTTGGTAATGTCGGCATGCAAACTCCGCCGTGATGTCATCACCAGAGAAAAACCATGATTCTCTGCTATGTTTTCTTTTCTTAGCCAAAAGATTATTGCCTTCTTCGTCAATCTCAACTGAAAGGGTACAGATCTTTGAATCCTACCATCACAAAAATTTGTTGAAAGCAGAGAGCATCTTCGAGATCCTAATAGCAAAATTCACCTCCAAAACTCTGACACCAACAAGACCAAATCAATTGGTCCAGATCTGAATCACTGTTGAGATTTGGCACACACCACCTACAAAGTAAAAGAAAATATAGTAAAAAAGAAGAAGAGCTGACGGATAAAAATATCTTCCTATTTTCATTATCTATGAAGGATGTAGTTTAGGAAAAAAATTAGTTTTACAACATCAAGCAAATGAATAGGATCTCATACAAATTCTGAATTATAACCGGATCTTAAAATTAGAAAATACCTAGAAGTTTGCAGCGGAATTAATTGAAAAAATCGAGGTTCTTTTATCACTCTAAGTATAGTGCCTCTACCGGTATCCACAGGCACACAAATTGGATCAGAATGGGATGCTAGTGCCTTTGAGATCAAATATCCTTCTCTTGACAAACGTTTTGTCTCTGGTTTTAGGGTTGTTGTGTCGTATGTTTTTGTCTCTTGAAAACTAACATTTTTCTTAAGTTTTTATAGACACACATAACCTAATCACATTAGGTTTAGCAAGATGGGCTTAAGCCCAATACAAATACAATAAACTAAACCACATTTAGTCTAGTTAACATGTTTAAGTCCAACACATAAAAGATAACAACTATTCTTTTATGTGTGTGTTGCGTAAACATATATCTAATATATGTGTCCCTAAATATAAATATACTTTGATCCAATTTGCTTAGGTGTGTGACCCTATAGGATCATATAATATTAGTAATAGATTCTCAATCTATAGATTATAATTGGTTTCTAGCAAAACATTATAACCACCTAATATTATATGATATCGAATACTCAATTATATAACTTCGTAAAAGAAAGTACGAATGATTTCAGGACATTCTCAACAATCTCCCACTTGTACTGAAATCATCTATTCCCATAATCCTTTTTCTTCTATATCTTGATCTCAGCATAAGGCAAGAAACTGTGTCATCCTTATTAGGCTAGATTGTTCATCAAACTCTAATTTATACTGATTAGAAAAACGATTGACATTCACCTCGTTTGAGCACGACCATGCATTTCTCAGTATTTAATCTTTGATAGGCCAATTGATATTTATCTCCTGTTATATAGGAGGAGGAAATCCCATCTTGTTTAAACTATATTTCTCTACAAAATTCATGGCACACCCAATCAATACCTTTATAATCACCATTTATGGCTGACGTTTGATAAGATCAAAGTAAACCAATCCATAAGAAAGAAATCATAATGAAGTCAGATCAAATGATTACACCTTTTAGTTGTAATGAGAATCTCTTATGACACTCATATAACAATCTTGTAAAGATCTCATTGCAGTTCAGTCCAATACTGTGTTCTCTGACACATATCTACGTGATTGACTTTGATACAACATATCAAATGACTCCATAAAACTTAGTCATTAGTCACCTCAAATACTAGTCATTAACCATTATTTATGTCACCTGTTAATAACCTTGACTAGGGACTCGAATGATTTTATCATTGNTACCATTTATCACTTATAGAGTTTCATGATCAAGTCACGTACTTGATGATCTATAAGAATGACAAATCATTGTGGGACTATTATTTATTAACTAATAGTTAAATAAATCTGAAATGATTTCATTTGTTTGAAAACATAACCAAATGTATGTAAACATGAACATCATATCATAAAACAAAAACATCTCCCACTAGAATCAATATCACATCTTAAGAAATCTAATGCCTATAGCAGCAGTATGAATCTCATGCTTAGGCTGTGGAAAAGTCTTGGTCAATGGATCAGCAATATCTGCATCCGTTGAAACTCTACTAATCTTCACATCTCCTCTATCAATAATATCACAAATGAGATGATATCGCCTTTCAATGTGTTTGGATTTCTGGTGTGATCTTGGTTCTTTCACCTGAGCGATGGCTCCATTGTTATCACAATAGAGATCCACAGGACCAGAGATGTTAGGAACCACACCTAGTTTAGTAATGAACTTCTTAATCCATACAGCTTCCTTTGCCGCTTCAGAAGCAGTAATGTACTCAGCTTTGGTTGTAGAGTCCGCCATAGTGCTTTGCTTCGAACTTTTCCAGCTCACAGCACCTCCATTAAGACAAAAGATAAATCCAGATTGTGATCGGAAATCATCTTTATCCGTCTGAAAGCTAGCATCAGTGTAACAACTCACAGCAAGCTCATCACTTCCTCCATAAACCAAGAACTTATCCTTAATGTATCTTAAATACTTAAGGATATTCTTGACTACATTCCAGTGACTCTCACCGGGATCTTGTTGGTATCTACTCGTCATGCTTAAAGAACATGCAACATCTGGACAAGTACAGAGCATGGCATACATGATAAATCCTATAGTTGAAGCATAAAGGATTCTACTCATGCGTTCTCTCTCATCATGTGTCGAAGGACACTGCATTTTGCTGAGAGTTACAACATGAGACATTGGTAGAAAATCTTTCTTGGAATCATGCATATTAAATCTATGCAAGATCTTATCAATATAAGTATCTTGACATAGTCCAATAAGCTTGTTTAGTTTATCTCTATAGATTATTATTCCAAGAATATAAGAGGCTTCTCCCATGTCTTTCATCGAGAAACAACTTCCTACCCAAGTCTTTACAAACTGAAGCAAGGAGATATCATTCCCAATGAGTAGTATGTCATCTACATACAACACTAAGAAAGCAACTGCGCTCCCACTAGTCTTCTTGTAAACGAACGGTTCTTCTTCGTTTCTAATAAAGTCAAACACTTTGACAGCTTCATTGAAATGAAGATTCCAACTCCGAGATGCTTGCTTCAAGCCATAGATTGACCGTTGAAGTTTGCATAATTTCCCAACAATTTCAGGAGATGTGAAACCTTCAGGTTGTGTCATGTACACATCCTCTTCCAGATTCCCATTTAGGAAAGCTGTTATCACATCCATCTGCAAAATCTCGTAATCATAATAAGTGGCAGTTGCTAGGAGAATCCGAATGGACTTAATCATTGCAACTAGGGAGTAGGTTTCATCCTAGTCAATACCATGAATCTGTTTGTACCCTTTAGCCACCAATCTAGCTTTGTAAATCACTACATTACCATGCATGTCGGTTTTATTCTTGAAAATCCATTTACACTCAATGGCTTTTGCACTATCAGGTAAATCCACCAAAGTCCATACTTTGTTCACATGCATGGAGTCCATTTTAGATCCAGCGGTTTCTAGCCATTTTCAGAGTCAGGGCCCATCATTGCTTCCTCAAAAGATGTAGGTTCATCACTTGCTATGAGCAATAGATCATGATCTGTCACCCATATACCAAATATATTATGTTCGTGACGAATCCTTTCGGACCTACGCACCTCAGGTTCCAAAGGATTAGATTCTTCTACGACTCTTCGTAGATCTAGTTGGTTCTATTCCTTATGAGTCGGAGAAGTTCTTGTGTTTCTCGAACTTCTTCGAGTTGTACTTTACTCCCACTATTTCTCTTAGAAAGAAATTCTCTCTCAAGAAAAACACCGTCTCGAGCAACAAACACTTTGTTCTCGAAAGGGTTGTAAAAATAATAACCTTTGGTTTCTTTAGGATAACCAACAAAATGGCACTTACCAGATTTGGGTCAAAGCTTATCAGAAAAACATACGTTTAACATAAGCTTCACAACCCCAAATTTTCAGAAAAGACAAGTTCGGAATTTTTTCAGTCTACATCTCATATGGTGTCTTTTCAACTGATTTTGATGGACATCTATCGAGCGTAAACGTAGAAGTTTCTAGAACATATCTCCAAAAGGATTATGGAAGATCTGTATGACTCATCATTGATCGAACCATATCTAATAAAGTTCAATTTCTCCTCTCAGATACACCATTCAATTATGGAGTTACTGGTGGAGTAAGTTGTGAAACAATTCCACATTCTTTTAGATGATCATTAAAATTTTGGCTCAAATATTCTCCACCTCGATCAGATGGAAGTGCTTTGATTTTCTTGCCAAGCTGATTTTGTACTTCATTCTGAAACTCCTTGAACTTTTCAAAAGATTCAGATTTATGTTTCATCAAGTAAACATAACCATATCTACTATAGTCATCCGTAAATGTGATGAAGTACGAATAATTTCCTCTAGAATTTATACTCATTGGTCCACATACATCTGTATGTATAAGTTCCAACAAGTCTTTGGATATTTCACTATGACCTGTAAAAGGAGCTTTAGTCATTTTTCCCAATAACAAGACTCACATTTCTCAAATGATTCAAAATAAAATGAGCTCAAAAGTCCATCACTATGAAGCTTTTGAATACATGTCTCATTTATATGGCCCAAACGACAATACCAAAGGTAAGTTTGATTTGTGTCATTTGACTTAAATCTTTTAGTATTAATGTTATAGACAGACAAACTTTGGTTTAATATATAAAGTCCATTCTCCAATGAACTACTACCATAAAAGATGTTACTGAGATTAAATGAGCAACACTTGTCTTCAATCGCAAAACGAAATCCTTCTAAATCCAAAAAAGGAATAGAAATAATATTTCTGCTTACTACAGGAACATAGTTACAATTATTAAGTTCTAAAACCAAGTCTAAAGGCAAACACAAGTGATATGTTCCTACACCTAATGCATCAACTCTTGCTCCATTTCCAACACGCAGGTCCACTTGTCCTTTCTTCAAAGTTCTACTGTTGCTTAGACCCTACATATTTATACAAATATGAGCACCACAACCGATATCCAATATCTAAGAAGTAGAGCTAGAAATAGTAACATTTACTTCTATAACATAAATACCTGAAAACAATGCATCAAAAGTCTTCTTATTTTTCAAATCTTCCAAATACTTTTTGCAGTTTCTTTTCCAATGCCCAGAACCATTACAATAATGGCACTCGTCAACTTCAGAAGGACCATGGTTAGACTTAGGAGCTTGGTTAGACTTGCTTGGATTCTCAATCCAGCTTGCCTTGCCCTTTCCTTTGTTTTTGCCTTGTTTCTTAAACTTTCTAACCTTTTGCATCAAAAGAACATGAGGGGTGTCCTTCTTAATGTTGGGCTCAGCAGTTTTGAGCATTCATGCAACTCATTCAAAGTCTTTTTCAAGTTATTCATGTTGTAGTTCATAACAAACTGATCATAACTTGATGGCAACGACTGCAAAATGAGATCAGTAGCCAACTCTTGGCTTATCAGGCAGTCCAACTTTGCCAGATTATCAATGTAACCCATCATCTTATGATATGAGGGCTAACTGGACTATCTTTTGGTAGCTTACACTCAATGAGAGCCTTAACCATTTGGTATCTCTCAGTTCGTGCTTGCTCCTGAAACATACCTTTCAGGCTAGTGATTATGTCAATTGGGGACTCCATGTTCTCATATTGCTTTTGCAAGTCTGAGTTCATGGTAGCCAACATAAGACAACACACATCAACCATATCACTGACATGCTTCTCATAAGCATTTCTCTCTGCATGTGGAGCATTGGTGTTAGGTTTTTCACAAAGAACCTTTTCGAGGACATAGTCCTTTTCTCTTGCTTGAGAACAATCCTTAAGTTTTGATATCATTCAAGGAAGTTTGACCCATTCAATTTGTCCTTCTCAAAGACATATTGCAATGAGAATGAACTGTAAGGAGTTGACATTGCTGTACGTAAGAATAGCAAATACTAATATGATGTTCATAAGTATGAGAAATCTCAACAATTAAGAATACTCACATTATATTCAAAATATCATTATCCTCAAAATAAATATAATGATCCAAGATCCACATTTCTCTAACACTCAAGTGAGCTTTAGCTCATCGCCCGAATGACTAGTTATTTAGGTAAACAACACCTTGTTAATTATATCACATATAATTTTTGGTTATTAGATAACATTTTATGTTTATCCAACTTATGCCTCTAAGCCCAAAGCCGTTTTGATAGCTTAATCAAGTAAACCAAACTTTTCATGTATAAAAACCGTTTCTATTAATTTTTCTTATTTAATTGTAGATTTCTTGCTGAGCAAGCCAACCATAATACGAAAAAGTTGCTTGATTAATTTGGATGGACATCAAAATTTTTGATATTTATTAAGAATTTAATTTTAATCTAATTTTGATTTATATTTAAATTTTATATCTAATATAAATAGTTAAATACACCTAATACATATCTTATATGTATTCAATTGGATTATAAAATCTTAAAATAATTTTAGTCTTAATTAAAACTGTTTATTATTATATAATTAAATAATTGAATCAAATCCTAATCAAATTAGGATCGAATCATATCTTCCTTTTATTATTTGATCATATCAAGACCACAAATTATATTGAAGATTGACTATTTTTTAGTAGCTAAATTAATTATAATCTTATTATAGTATTTATTTATTTAATTACTTCAAAAACAGTTTCAGAATTTTATACAAAATAAAAGTCTTACTCATGTGATTCAAAAGAATCGATCAAAGCAAAACAACCAATCATTTAATGTCAAAGATTACGGCTTTAGACTCAACTAAAAACCCTTATTTCATAAATCAAATCAGGCAAATAATAATTACAGAAAAACGACATATATTGTTTTTTTTCATCTAAATCTGAAATATATGAGAATTGGAAATTACAACATAAGAGACCAACCATGAAACGTAAAGAGAACAATAGATACAATCAATACTACAACACCAAAAGGATGATTTTAAGGTATCATATTGATAAAACCAAACCCGAAGGATCAAGACCTAGATATCACCTAAAGAGTTCCCGAACGACATTCCGACAACGGAATTCCTACAAAAGAAAATGACTTGAATCACTTAGAGAGGTTTCCTTCAGAGAAAAACAGTTTCACATCTGATATTGATGAAGCATATGTAGACCACCTGAGCTAGGTAACAAGACCAAACTCTAAATCGGGAGACCATATACATCAACACTCAACCCGACGAGATCAGAAACAGATATAGCCGAGAACATAGGGGAATGATATCCCAAACACCTAAAGCTCCATCAAATCATAGACAAGATAATCTAAGGCATAGGAGAAACGAAAGAAGACAAATACTTAATCATGAGAAGATTAAGTAAATTTTAAAGGTAAAGCTAACCCATAACTGGAGCTAGGCTAGACAAACCAATACTAATCCACATAGCTAACATGATTTTGACTAGGCTCTAACTAAGATTAAGCCATAACCTAATCTAAACTAAGCACACTAACCACACCAAACACAGTGAAAACCACGATCGGGAGCAGAGGAAAACTGGTTACATCCAAGTCACCAGAAAAGAGAAGCTGGCAACGCGAAGGCCTAAACTGGTGAGAGCATCCAACAAACACGGCTACAATCTTCGATTTGTCCATCTCAATCTACGAGCTTGAAGAAACCCTAAACCAAGAGATGAACGAAGAAGACCCAGATCTGCAACACTACCGAAGAGGACATAGAGACCAAGACCAACTTTGATAACTTCAAACTGATGATGAAGAGAGGACGTAACAACTCCCTCGACTCAACAAAGCCTTCACCACCAACAAAACGGAAAATTCACAAGAGGACTCTTACAGCCGGACAAAAGAAAGGGGTGTCAGTGCCGGTGCTGATGGAGCCACCAGACACCGACTTCAACCCCATCGGAGAGCTATAAAAGCTAGATCTGAATCTTCAATGGAGTCTTCGAAGAGAGAGAGATGACTTCGGTCAGATGTTTTTTTGACTTCTATAGCTATTGTCTAGAAACGACATATATTGTTAAAACAAATCAAGTTCAACTATCAAATAATCACAAAAATCACTATTCAACTTATATTGCAATCTAGCAAACACAAATCTTATTTTGTAAGCAATGAACAAAACAAATTAATAATTTCAATTACACGATTAACTCATTAATCTCAAGCAATACGAAAATATTAGATTAATTTATTTTCACCAAAATATAGATTGATCTAGATCCAATTTCAGAATTAAACCTGACTCTGATACCACTGTAGGAAAACAAACTAGTTTTGCAACATCAAGCAATGGAACAGGATCTCATGCAAATTTTGAATTACAACCGGATCTTAATGTTAGAATATACCTTGAAGATTTGCAGCGGAATTCATTGACAAAATCAAAATTCTTTTAGCATTCCAAGTGTAGTGCCTCTACCGGTATCCACGCACACACAAATTAGATCGGGAACGGGATGCTAGTGCCCTTGAGATCAAATCTCCTTCTCTTGACAAATATTTTGTCTCTGGTTTTAGGGTTGTTGTGTCGTCTGTTTTTGTCTCTTGAAAACTAACGTTTTTCTTAAGTTTTTATAGACACACATAACCTAATCACATTAGATCTAGTAAGATGGGTTTAAGTCCAATATAAACACAATAAACTAAACCACATTTAGTCTAATTAACATATTTAAGCCCAACACATAGAAGATAACAATTATTCTTTTATGTGTGTTACGTAAATGTATATCTAATATATGTGTCCCTAAATATAGATATACTTTGATCCAATTTGCTTAGGTGTGTGACCCTATAGGGTCATATAATATTAGTAATAGATTTTCAGTCTATAGATTATAATTGGTTTCTAGCAAAACATTATAACCACCTAATATTATATGATATTGAATACTCGATTATACATTTTTGTAAAAGAAAGTACGAATGATTTCAGGACATTCCCAACATGTAGATCAGAGAAAAGAAATAGGAGAGGTGGAAGTTGACGGAAAGGAAAAAAAAGAAGAAAGAAAACCGATTCAAAGATTAGACCTTAACCGGTAGTGCATCCCGATGATTACTACCTGAGACAATTGAAAAAATTCATAAATCTATCTTCCAGATAGATAGGAGTGAGAGAAGAAAAAAAATTAATCATGTCTTTTGTGAATTAAACTCGAGCGAAAAGTTCTCTCACAAAAGAAAGAGAAATCATCATGTGTTTTGTAAATTATATTTTTTTAGAGTTTGTTCTATTAAATCTTATTTGATTATAAATTATGTTATAAAATGTTATAAAGAAACCCACTGTTCTCTCTCACATAAGAAAGAGAAATCATCATGTGTTTTGTGAATTATATTTTTTTTAGAGTTTGTTCTATTAAATCCACATTAAGTCAATTTTTAAAGATAATATAGTATAACACATCTATAATGATAGTGTCTTCCACTTTAATATATAAAAAGCTTATTTTTTAATTTTATGCCTGAACAGTCATAATGTTCTAGAAATTATTTAAATTTAAATTATTAGATAGTTATCATAATTATCGAATATACAATAACATGTAATTATCAAATGAAACTTAATTAATGAATGACTTATGTATTTTTTTAACATTAGACTACAACTGACAAGCTTATTAGCCAAGTTCCTACAAAATATTGGTAGTAGGACTCGATCTCTGAATGTGTCAGTGTATTTGCCTTTAGTGAACTTATCAACTAAAACTTGACTAAATGCCACCTGCAATAATTTAGGGTATTAAATAACTTATATTACTATTATTACTATTATCAAATTAAATGGAATATCAGATGAATGTATTCTTTATCAAATGAATTATTACTAAATGAGATGTTATTAAAAAATAACATGTATGAACGAATGTTAATGACCATATTTTTAATTTTACGTATCAAATGTTTATATGGTAATTACTTTATATTTTTATTACTCTTATCTTATTTTTTAATTATTTTTTGGTTTTATAAATTTTTTTGACTTGTGTTCGCTTAGAACTCACATAAACTCATGAAAAACAATATATGTACTAAAACTTATATTTTCTTTTTGAAATAATAATCTTTTTCTGCTTCGTTGTCATCTAAAATTTTTTAGAGAAATTTTAAGAAATGTCTTTTTTAGTGTTTCTCTTTGCAAAAATACCCCTTGAAATTTGTCTTTTCAAAAATGTCTCTCATTAATAATAAAATGATGAAAATACCCTCAAAAATATTTTAATAAATTTTTTTGTCACAAAAAATTGTTTCTCGCAGAAATTTTTTTCTTCCTGCCAATATTTTTATAAGTTCGCTTATAAAGTTTTACAAAATTTTTGTAAACATCTTATAAATTTATATAAATTACTTATAAATTTTTATAAACACTTTATAAATTTTTTATAAACACCTTATAAATTTTATAAGCTCTCCTGTAAATCTTTATAAATTGTTATGAACACTTTATAAATTTCTTATAAACACCTTATAAATTTTACAAGCTCCCTTATCAAGCCTTATAAATTTTTATAAACACCTTACAAATTTTTCATAAACACCTTATAAATTTTATAGGCTCTCTCATAAAACCTTATAAATTTTTAAGCTCTATCATAAAACCTTATAAATTTTGTAAGCTCTCTTATACAGCCTTATAAATCTTATAAGCTCTCGTATAAAATCTTATAAATTTTATAGGAAAAATGTAAAATTACCCCTCAAAAGAGGACATTTTCATCACTGCTCTCATTTTTTGGACATTTTCAAAAAATGTCAATTTTATGGAAAAATGACCAAAATGCCCTTATATTATTAATTTTTTATATTTTTTAAAAACTATTTTCCTCGAAAAAGATTTTCCGCAAAAAAAAGGTTTTTCCCACGAAAATTTTTTTTCCTGCAAAAAAACTTTTTTCTGCAAAAAAAATAAAGTTTCCGCCAAATTTTTTTCTGCTTTACAAAAAAAATTTGCCGCCCAAAAAATTTATAAGGGAGTTTATAAAAATTTTTTATAAGAGAGCTTATAAAATTTAAAAGGTGTTATAAGAGACCTTACAAAATTTATAAGGTTTTATAAGAGACCTTATAAAATTTATAACGCTTTATGATAGAACTTATATAATTTATAAGGCTTTATAAGATAGTTTACAAAATTTATAAAGTGTTTATAAAAAATTTAAAAGGTGCTTATAAAAATTTAATAGGTATTCACAAAAATTTATAAGAGAGCTTATAAAAATTTATAAGACTTTACAAGAGACCTTATAAAATTTATAAGGCTTTATAATAGAGCTTATATAATTTATAAGGTTTTACAAGAGACCTTATAAAATTAGTAAGGTGTTTATAAAAAATTTATAAGGTGTTTATAAGAATTTATAAGGCTTTATAAGACAGCTTATAAAATTTACAACGTATTTATCAAAAATTTATAAGGTGTTTATAAAAATTAATAAGGCATTTATAAAAATTTATAAGGTGTTTATAAAATTTTTGTAAAGACTTATAAACAAAATTTGGCTGGAAATTTTTTTTTTGAAATTCCATAAAAAAGCGTTTTGGCTGGAAATTTTTTTTTTGTCGGGAAATATTTATAACAATTCTTTTGAGGGAATTTTTGTCATTTTAGTATTAATGAGGGGCATTTTTCAAAAAATAAATGTCAAAGGACATTTTTAAAAAGGGGTACACCAAAAAAAGCATTTATCAAAATTTCCCAATTTGATAAGCTCTCTTATCAAAAAGGCGGGAAAATTTTTTTTGGAAGAAAACAAGTTTTTTGGAAGGAAAAAAATTTGAAAGAAGAAAGTTTGAAAAATATAAAAAAATATAAAAAATAATAGTCTAAGGGTGTTTTGATTATTTTTCCTTAATGAAAAATATTTTTTAAAAATATCTAAAAAATAAGGGCAGTGATGAAAATATTTTCTTTTGAGGGGCATTTTTGCAATTCTCTAAATTTTTTATCATTGTTTTATTTTTATATGCAAACTATATTTTGATTTATAATAAATATATGAGTGTAATAAATAAATAAATAAATATAATTTATATAATATTATGACTTTTTTAATTTATATATTCTTATAAATATTTTATTCGTAATATGTGATTGTTTAAGATATATATATATATTATATAATATTTAATGATTTTGTTGATTACTAATTTTTAAAACTCAAATTTATATATCATAGGATATATACATGCATTATAGTTTAGATAATTTAAGAGTCTCGTTGATTACTAATTTTTGAAACCCAATAAGAATTAAAACTCAACTATATATAGTAAGATACAGAAAAGTTTTGAATCGTTAAATTTCACTTGTGGGAAAATCCCTTTAAATACTAACTTTTAAAATCCAACTTTATATAATAGGATTTAATAATTATATATAAAAAATAAATATTTGTAATCTTTTTATATTAAGACTGTGAAGAGAGACAAATATTTCTTGGTAGATATAAATATTTAAATTAAAAATATATGTTATAATATATAAAAATACTGAAAAATTTGGGATCATTTGATTTGACATGTGGAACAATTTTGTTGATTACGAAATATTGAAAATGCACTCTATATAATAGGATATAATTGGATACTATAAAATTTTGAATCGCTAGATTTGACATGTGAATGTATCCCGTTGATTTCTAAGTTTTGAAACCCAAATTTATATAATATGATTTGACACAAGAAGAATCACGTTGATTACAAATTTTTAAAACCAAACATTATATAATAGGATATAATTGAATACTACAACATTTTGAATCCTCAGATTTGACATGTGGAAAAATCTCGTTGATTACTAAATTTAGAAATCTAACTTTATATGATGAGATTTTATAATTGTAATAAAGCTAATTTACAATCATTTTTTTCTATTAGGATTGTGAATAGTGAAATATATTTCGTACTAAATTTAAATATTTTTTAAAAATAATATTTTAAAAATACTTGAAAGTTTTGACATGTGAAATTTTTTCGTTGACTATTAATTTTTGAAACATAACTTTATATAATATAGTTAGGATTTTATTGCAAAGATTACAAAAATATAACAATTATATGTAAATTCATTTTTAATTATATTTTTCTAAAGTAAAAATAGTTGGTTTTGGCGAGGTGTATGTCATAACTCTGTGGTTTGTGGTTTGTTGTAAATTAGACAAACCTTATGGGATTGTCAATTTACATACAATTTTCTCACACTTGATGGTTAATTATTTATATATGATTGGTTTGAACCATACACCAATCTTGGCAGAGATGAATCATAGAATTATTAAACGGTCTAAGTAGTTCTATTTTGATAAACGATGAATTGGTAAGCTAGAGTTACTAGATGCCGTTTATAGAGGCTAGAAAAGGAGAATTCGGGTCGGAGTACCTAGATTAGTTGTAAAAAATTATGAGATGCAGGGGTGAGATCCCATGATGACGAAAATATTGTGTTCCCTCAAGAAAAGAGAAAAAATAAAGGAACTATAAGGCTCGTTAGAGCAATATAGGAGTGGTGATAGTAAAACACAAGAACATATTTCTGAGGTTACTTATCAATAATATGATGCTTATAAGAGGTGGAAATTTTCTTGAAACAAAAAAGAAGGAACAAATGGTTAAAGGAAGGAGACACTAACACAAAAAAATTTCACGCTCAAACGAAAATAAGGAGAATTAAGAACCGGATAATAGGTTTATGGGAAAATGATAAATGGATAACTGATAAGACAGATCTTGGAAAATTAACATCAAAATATTTTGAGAAATTATTCAAATCCAGTGGATTTGTAGTTTTCATAGAGGCACTTGATGGGATTCCTATTTCAATCACATCAGAAATGATCGAGGCACTTATGGTGCTAGTTTCAGAAGAGGAGATCCATAAAGTTGTTTTCATGATGAATCCAGAGAAAACGCCGGGTCCAGATGGAATGACTGATTTATTTTCCAAAAGTCTTTTGCCAAGGATTAAAAAGACTTCTATCTTCTTTGGTGTCAGAGACGCAATTAGCGTTTGTTGCAAAGAGATTAGTATCAGATAATATCATGATCGCACATGAGATGTTTCATGCGCGGAGAACAAATAACACTTGTAAAGGTTCCTAACACTGAGGACAATGTGATTCATGAAGGGGGGGAGAAAAAAATGTTGAACTCGTCTCTAATAGCTAGCCTCGCCACTCCACCTCACCACACACATGGCCGAGGCCAGCCNTGGTGCCCAAAGATCTGCAGCTCCAAAGGATCCAAGCAAGTTGCATACTAAACCGTTTAAACCCCCTCATGTTCTAATGGTTAATTACGGTTTTGCAATGAGATAGCAAATCTGCCTCCTAAGGAGCTGAACAACCCTCCACC
>OVBA01003004.1:0-30621 GCA_900406435.1 Lepidium aucheri | reverse complement strand
TTTTTGTTAAAGAATTACATAGAAAATAAATTTATTTATAAATATTATCCCACGCGTAGTGCGGGTACAAACCTAGTAACAACTAAAATAAAACAAAAAAATTTAGCCTATAATAACAACTAATATAAAATGAAAGGGGAGTATCTTACGTTACGCCATATAATAACTATTCTTGTTGAAGAATTCACGTGACACTCCCATGAAGATATATTCGCACAACGTCAGTCCTATATAATCTAAATATTTCATTAAACACAATTTTTCCGTAAGATAATGTTTGTTTATGTTTGTTGAGATGTAATGATTAATCTATCCGTTTAATTAGACTAATTAATACAATAATTCAATTTTATTAATAGTTGGGTTGACATTTATCAAACATTTATCAAATTCCAAAAATGTTATGCATGATTCCGAGACTCTCCTATTAATTAAGCTAAGTAATGCTTTCAAGTAAATGTTGAAACTATTTTCCATAAGTTTTTGCTAAGTAGTGTTTTCAAGTAAATGTTAGAAAATATTTCCGATAGTTTTTTTATCAACAATTAGATTGACAAGATCCGATCCATAGCCTAAAATCCACTTTCTAAAAATTATTTTTAAACTATGAACTGTAGAGAGGAAGAATCTAATCCTAGATATATAAGTTGTTAACGGGATTGTTCTAACTATTAGAATGAGAATAACTCGACAACTATTTTCCATAGTTGAATTCGATTTTTTTTCTTATGATTACTCTTCTCAAATTTGTGGTCTAATACCTAGCAATAGTACTATGCAATTAGGAATTCAGAAGCTAGAAGTTGTCGTGATGTGCTCTCTTCGTTTCACCGTCCATTTATTTAGTAGGTTTTGCAGTTATCGGTGCCCACTTACGAACTTTAGTTACAATAGTTTGTCAATAATATTTGGTTGAGACTAAAACGGTATGTTGTTTACGTAGCTTTCTCTATTTTTGGACTTATCTAGAGCAATATGCATATATAATTGAACTTGAATGGCATGATCTTTAGATGTTATGTTCAACAATCTAAAACTACATGTTGCTCTAAAACAGTTGGGATTTGGCTTCTTATGATACATAATAGCGATATTTGTGTCAATGTGAATAGAATGTAAACAAGTTGCTTACGTACGTGTCTTTGACATTTCGCTTAGATAAAGTCTGCCATTCTGAATTGTGAGCCATTGTGTTCCACATTAATTACAAGATAGAGTATGAACATATAATTTGTAAACATTATTTTTTCTTGTCAACTTTACTCTTAGATCGATAAGACCCGACTCATAGTCTAAGTTGATATTCTAAAGTCTTTCTTTTTTTTTCTTCCCTTTGCATTGAGGAGGAATCGAACTCTGGTTCCTGAGGAATGCTAAAGTAGCCATTATCACTGGACCACATGTCCTCAACGTAAAAATTATATTTTTAAAATCCTTTTTTATATGAATCATTTATAAGGCCTTGTTCTTTGTCCATCCAGATGGTCCATCTGGATGAGGATGAAAATGTTGTTCTTTTAGACACTTAAATGTGCCTCATCCGGATGGAGCATCTGAATGGTTTTATCAAACTCATCCAAATTTTCTGAAATTTCAGATGAGTTTGAATGATGCATCCGGATGGAGATGAACTTGCAGAGAATTTTAAAAGACTAAAATACCCTTCATTATTTTTGAAAAATACATCTTTTTTATTTCATTATTTATGTGGAATATATATATATTTTTTTCATTTTTATTCTCTTTATCTCCTCTTTTTTACTCTCTTCCCTTTTTATTTTCTTTCTCCTCTTTTTACTCTTTCTCCTCTTTTTTTACTCTCTCTCCTCTTTTTGTTTTCACTCTCTTCATTTTACTCACTCTCCTCTTTTTTACTCTCTCTCTTTTCTACTTTCTCTCTCCTCTTTTAACTCTCTATCTTTTCTTTTCTACTTTCTCTCTCCTCATTTTATACTCTCTCCTCTTTTTTTACTCTCTCTCATCATTTTACTTCCTCTCCTCATTTTATTCTTTCTCCTTTTTTTACTCTCTTCTCTTATTTACTTTCTTTCCTCTTTTTTATTCTCTCTTCTCTTTAGTTACATTTTTTAACATAAAGCATGTCCTTTTTAGTCATTTGGTTACAAACTACATCTAACTGATTTATACAAATGCACAAAGAAACATAACTTCATTCAAACGCATCTTCCTGATGATGTTTTCGGATGAAAAAAAAACATCATCTAGATGGATCATCTAAACGCATCATCCAAACGGATCATTCAGATGAAAATTCTAGATGAGGAAAAGAACAGAACCTAAGTCTTATCATTCAAATGATTTCTTTCCATCTGACAACACAAACTATATATAAGTTACGATATAGTTGGGATTGGACAATCTTGGTCCACTACTCTTTAATGTTTGACGATGGCTATATATATATTGCGCGTTCGAAACGGACTTTATCAGTTCTCCAATTCATTTCCTATTATATGAGATTATACGATTATTTAGAAACAAATTTGCAAAGATGAACATTTAACAATTTAATCAAATATATTTCTCATATCCAATTGCCAAATAACAATATACATTTTATGTGATATAAAACATTGAAAACGGAAATAAGATTAAGTGTATGATTTTGACAGATTTACTATAAATCTTCCGAATTTTGACAGACTTATTGCATGCTGAATTTTGATAGATTTAGTATAAGTTTATCGGATTTTGGTAGAATCTCTGGAAGTGTGTCAAAATTTATGTTGTTTGATAGTATGTTTACCAAAATTCAGTTGACTTGCAGTATATCTGCCAGTCCAGCGATTCATAGTTAGTTTGCACTTAGTTTTCATCATTTGAGTGATCTTTAATTAGCAAAAAAATGAATGAAAATAGTACTAATCGGTCCTTACATTATGATCTTTTTCCTAATTTATAAAAGAACATTATTATTTTTGCCGAATCATAGGAAACAAAAATTAGAAACAAAATTAGGAGATTCAAAACATAATAGAGATTTAATAGAATAACACTAGATTTTCCATCAGATAAAGTAATTAACTTCAAGTAATAAACAACTTATGAATGAAATCTTAATTACTTATTTTTTCCAAGTTAAAATTCAATATAAAATAGAGGAGTTCCAATGTTGAGGTACATGATTAACAAATAACTAATTCATGGAAAGACTCATAATATTACGGGCCAAAAAATCAGATTTAAGATATAAAGGAGGAAGAATAAGAGAACGAGAAAAGGAATAGAAGAGGCACTTGAGGCGAGCAAATTCTTCCAAGAGGGAAGAAACAGCTGGCCAATCTTCAGGATATGCGACTATCTTGATAACCTCCATGCAATTCACTACAAAGTCCACTTACAGAATCGAAAAAGAGAGGAGGGAGTACATAGCCCAAAAAAGAGTCTCGAACTGAGCATAAAGCGATGACGAACTTCGACGAGTGCCCTGAACGCCTAGATGTACTCCCTCAAATACATCAGCAAAAAAAAATCAGCCAAGACCCGAATAATACTCTGAATCCTTCCAAGATGAATCTACAAAATAACTGTAACCCATAAAAGTCGGATTAATAGTTAAAGGTTGTAACAAAAATGATGCATCAGCAACCCCAAAGATCCCACTGGCGAAGAAATAAGAGGATGAGGGGGTTCAACATTTGCAGCAAACCAAGAAGCCGACTCTGCTTCCGTGAGGCCAACAATATCCCTTGGGTCTTTATATAAATTAGAGAATAATATATACTTTCGAGCCTTCTAAATAAACCATAACAACCAAGAGAAGCACTGTTTTATCTATCTCAGGTGGACCCCGACAGAAAAGAAAATCAAAATTGGAAAAGTTCAAAGAACCGAGGAAGACATTAAGGATGGAAGGGACATTAGATAATGCCCAAGTCTGAATGGGCTAAGGACACTCAAAAAGAACATGATTGACAGTCTCAAAGTCAGCCTCACATCGTCCACAAGAACCATCGAATGCGATGTGGCGACCTACTAAGTTAGAACCCACATCAAGATGCCCCGGAAAAACCTGCCATATAAAATGTCTAATCTTGGAGGGGAACTTTTTTTTCCAAACATGAGCAAGAAGAGCCTGAACATTTGGACCAAAATGCACCACATCCGACCCAACTATGTTCCTTTTAGTCTAACAACCTGACTTAACTGGATAACGAACAAATTTAGTAAGAAATAGAATAGTAGGTTATCTAAGTAATTTAAAAAATATAAAATAAAAATATGCTATCTAATTAATTTAAATAAACGGAGCTATCCTAGTTATTTTATAAATTTTTTTTTGTCAACAATATTGGGCCATAACTGGCTAGCCCATTAGCCAAGTTCCTGCATAATACAGGCGGCTGGACTCAATCCGGGGATGTGCAAGTGCGCCTGCTATTTAGTAGACTTACCTCTGCCATTGGATTAAAGACCACTTACTTTTATTTTATAAAATTTATGGATTATATATTAGACATTTAAAAAAATATATATATTACATAAATCGTATAACATGTCGGCTTAATTAGGCCATCATAAAGTTAAGTGCAGCCCAACATGTAAGTGGTCCTTCTCTCTAGTGGTTTCCAAGTACATACATAGTTACGAGTTGTCAGCTAAGAAGATCGAGCTTGTCGATGAACAACCGAATAAATACAATGATAACACCAAACATGCATTAACAATATTGAGCAAATCCACAGCACAATCCGCAATTACAGAGGAAACTCCCACCACAAGCCCAAGAAGAAAGAGACTACCGAGTTTCAAATCCAAAAATTAAAAGCATATAATATATATACAACTACACAAACATATTTGACTTAGAAGTAAAACTGATGACTTGTTTTCATAAATGTCTATAAATTATATACTCTTCTTACAAGTGTAGTGTTTTAGAACGGTGACAAAAACTTCCACTATTCTTCACCAACAGAAACACAAGTTATATTGTTTACAGTTTCTCAAAAACATGTACATAATTTTAAATATATTATGGTCAACACTAAAATATTTAAAAAAATTCAAATCAGAACACTTATCTATATATATATATATATATATATAATACTACATAGAAAAAGTGTATTTAGTAAATGAGTAACTGTCTATTTTAATAGTTTTCCCCCATTAAAAATATAACTCAAAGTATCGTATAATTTTGAGTGATAAAGTTTAGAGTTATAAATCTGTTTTCCGATCCAACTGATGCAAAAAAAAAATTAGTATATAAACCGCAAATATACACGCTTTTGTGATAACTATCAATTTCGAAAAATCACACGCTTTTATTAATGGCACCGTTATGCATGCAGTGTACTAACGGAGACATTTTAAGATGGGTATGAAATTAAAACATTGAAACCCCTTGAAAGCTCAAGAACATGTACGATGGCTAGTTCATTGCATTTTTATGCTATTTTTGTAAGTTTAGTTATGGGCATCATGTGGGATGTGACTTTGTGTGACCCTCTCTTAATACCTTTGATTCCATACCAATATACCACCGTCAAATAGCCATATTGTATGAGTGATGATACCACGCGATACAAATTTTCTAAACGGTTTGTGCAAAAAAGTTTTTCGAAGTGATTATTATTTGTATTTTAACCTTCCAAGTAAAATATATGCATATTAATATCACTAACTCAAAAGTCAATATAATATAATCCTTCGTTATTATTAATAAATTTTAAAAATTATAATAAATAATATATCAAATCCAAGTTCTAATGATGAGAAATCCAAAATTATTTTTATTATTTGAAAATTTATCGTATGTGATCTATTTATGCGTAAAACAACGGGTCAAAAATCTTGTATATTTGACTAAATTTGACAAATAAAATATAAGGAATTGTGAAATTATTCATCAAATGACCGAATATAGTTTCTCTCTATCGGACTCGAACTAACTAATTTATTGAGTGAGCTCGGGATTAGATGTCTTTGCCTTGATTCATTATTCTCGTTTTATAGTGTCTTTCTCTGTGTTTTCAGAGAATATTCTGATTTCTTTATTATCGCCGGATTAGGCTTGTCTTTTTCATCTTTATTATCTCAATCAATCACAGTGATTGAAAAGATTCTATTTCCTTAACTGGTTAGCGTGTTGATGCTTATTCCAAAGAAAATATTCTTTCCTTTGATGGTGAGCACACTGACGCTGATTCGGCCTGTTAATTTTAGGTCGAATCTTTGACCTTCTTTTCATGCTGGATCCTCTCTTTTTAGGTTTGGGCATTTTACCCAGACCCATAGACCCGACCGAACCCAAACCGAAAAAATGGGTATGGGTTCGGGTCTAGTTCTAAGTGATTACCCTATTGGATCTTATAGCTACTACCCATTAGGTTTCGATTCGGGTCGGATAAAACCCAAAATCCAATGGGTACCCAGATAGGCCCGAAGATAAATAATTGATTGTTAGAACAATACAATGCATCTTTAGTCTCTGTGTGTTTGAAGTCGATTCAGAAATTTGGAGATTGTAATCTCGGTGTGTCTTCACTTAAATGTCTTATGCTCTTGCAATTCTTATCATCATCAGCGCAACCAGGTCACTTTCCTGCTCTATATTCTCTTTGGTCTTATTTCCTTCAAAAGTGAGAAATTTATTTTGTTATGACTAGAGAAATTTAATTTTTAACTTTGATTTTGTAGCAGAATGAGTCGCTTTGGAGTCTAGGTTCTTGGGTTTTAGTATTTTCGAGTGTATGGAAGCTTTATCTGTTCTTTGGAGTAGAATTGATGCAAATGTGATTATGTCCAATTTTCTGAATTTTGATTGATTTTAAATTGGAAAACAATTCTACAGTTGAGCAGTTTCTGACTTTTTGATGGATTCTAGTCGAAGGAAGGATCTGAGATTGGTATATCTGATGCAAATATTTCAGAATTACTCAAATCAAATAGTTTATGAGTAATGTATTCTAACATAGTCCTAGTTAATTGTGTGACAAACCATTTAGCTATTACCTTTGTTTCTGATCTAAATGCATTTCCTTTTATCTTGGTAGAATGCTCATACTAGGTCACTATTTGACATGCTCGATAAGCTTTTAGATGAGAGCATGACAAAAAGAATGCTCCTACTAAAGAATGTAAGATTACATAAGGTCTTTCTTCCTTGTCTATTCCTTTAATGTACATACTATTCCACTGACCAAGTCACGAAATATTCTTCCGAATTGGGTGCAGCAAAATATACTCTTCAAAGTACGTGAAGAAAAATACAGGTCAAGGATAAAGGTCTTAGAAACCGTAGCAGCTGGGACAATAAAGAAGAGCTCTATTGCTTGTTTCTGTTGCCGAAGCTTATATTGACCACATATGGTAATTCATTTTTAGAATGTATAAGAATTTTGAGATTCCAAAATCCAAATATGGATGATTCTCGATTTAAATCACCATCTTCAGAGGTACATAATATTTTAATTATGTTATCAAGTTATCATCTTCATAATAAGAGCCTAAAAGGTAAACAATTTAACCATAATTCATTGCTTATCAAGTTCTTCAGAGGTAAACACTTTTAACTTAGTATAGAAGTTACACGAATAGGTAGACTCTCGTCTAGAGTTTTGATGGATTATTTGTTTTAAAGTTTTGTACTGATAGATATTCTCAGTGTCTAAAAGGATTGATTTGTTTTAGCTCTGATACAAGAAGACTATTATTGCGAGCATACAGAAAATCTTAGTGCAAAAGATAAATGTTTACATAATACTTTTATAGTGGTCAGAGCTAGCCGAAGAACGAGAAGAGCCACCCACCATGCGTAACAGAACTGAGAGCCAGAGAGCACAGTGGATCCTCTCAGCAGATAAAGAGCCCCAAGAGCAATTTCCTTTCCTAAGCTCCAATATTTTCTTCACACTCCGCAAAGTATTATGCTCAATGGGAGCTATAAAACCAATAATAGTTAGTTTCAAGAGTTACAAAAGAAAAGGAAAGGAAGAACACATGAACACAGAAGCTAGACCAAGTTTTTGGCCCCACAAAGAGAGGTAATGAAAGAAGTCTCCCCAAAAGTAGCGAGAGGCTTGCGAAACCAAAACACCTTCTCCTTCCACTTATTGTCGCGCACCATAGTACATGTAATCCAGTCTAAGCGAGAAGTACAATCAGCATAGGTGTCACCCGGATGGTTGCGCAATATGAAGGGGCAAATAGGGAGAAGCAAACATGGGATCAATACAACCCCCCTCTCCTTCGCCAAGGTGAACAATATCATCACCTGATAAAGAAACAAAGGGTAAAGCTGACCAAGGGCAACACAAAATTCTCCCAAGAGAAGTAATATGCACTCGAGAATCAGGAAAGATAACCCAAAACGGTCGAAATAATTAGTGGGAGCCCAGAAGTACATGTCCAGTTCATACTTGGAAAGAGAACCCAAAAGCTCGATGTCCAAAGAAAGATTGTGGTGAGATCTGAACGCCTCCAAATTATCAAGATACATTACCTGACCTCACTGTGGGAAATAACGGAGAACAATCGGAGAGGAATCGGAAGACACTGGAAGACTTAGAGATAAATTGGTATAAAAAAGGGAGAGAAGAGAAAAGCAGAGAGAAAAACGTAGAGAAAAAACAGAGGAAAAAGAAGAAATGATTACCTCTAGGAAATGGCATAAGTTAAAGCTTGAGAAAATGGTGAAGTGATGGCTGTAACTGGCACAAATATCAAGAGTACCACTAACCCACATGCTTTATAAAAACAAGCGAGCTCTACCTACCATCGTTTTGATCGTAGCAGGAAATCTGGCTGTTGATTTCAAATAGGAAAAGTTTCAATTTCTAGCCAATGAAATAAGGAAAGGAATATGAATTGTTTTATTATTCTCTTGCATTCAAATAAAGAAGCTAAGGGGCTACTATTTATGGTAAGGTCCAAATTGCTCGGATCCAATAAAAAGAGTCTATCAGAACAAGATTAATAATATGCCTGCATATCTAATATGTAGAAACTCACCTCCTAGAACCAAAGCATCATCTCCTAGTCCTTTAAATGTCTATGTACATATTGTTGATGCATTGGTATTAGTTGTGGCATTGTCCACAATGATGGTAAACACTTAAGCAAAACATATGATATTGATGTCCTGTTGTGGGTTTTCACATTCTTGAAACCGATAATCAATTTCCTTAATTTCCAGCTACTATCAATGAAATGAGCTGTGATGACCATGTAGTTTGAAAGAATTGTAGGAGCTGTCCATATATTAGTAGTTATAGAAACTCTTTGCTTGGTCTTCCTAAATATACTCCTCATTGATTCCCTTCGATTAACATACATCTTGTAGATATTTCTTGTACATGTCTTTCTTGAATGTTGCGTGTACATATTTACTTTTCTGCAAAAGTGTCTCCAACCCAAGCATTCAACAAAAGAAAAAGGCAGCTCTCCTAGAACCATCAGCTCATTTGTTGCTTCTCTAAAGACTTCTTCTGAAACTCTTGTTAACTGCAAATTGCCTTCAGGTGTTATGGCTTGTTGTTTAGACCCACTTTTCTCCCAAATTTGATATCGTTTGCAGGATTTAAGGTGCTTCTTCAAACTGGAAGTCCCCAAGGTTGTAGAACAAGCAAAATTTTTGCTGCAATAATGAAATTTGCATTTGTTATTATTGTCGGTGGTTCTTGTGAAATGATCCCAAACCCTTGACCTCGTTTTCTTTGTTGTTGGCAGCGAATTGGTTACACTTGCATCAAGATTACTTTTCCTTTTGCTTTCTTTTCCCATCTCATTGTTACCATCGACTTCTTGTTCTTCAGTAGGTCTCAGTTGCTCTTGCTCATTCAAATTAAGTGACGATGAATCCATCTGCAAAATTCAGTATACTAATTAGAAATCATCAACACAAATAAAAAACAAGAAGCATCAAACATAAACAAAAATAAAATTGTAAGAAAGACAGAAGAAAACAAAGAACACCAAAAGAAAATAAATTGTAAAAACGACCTCATACATAAACAACCTCAAAACAAAAGTAAATTTAAAAGAAAGAAGAATAATCTCTAATACATTTGTGAGTCACGATAATGGAAGAAAGAAGACTAATCTCTAATAAATTGTAAAAACGATCTAATGATTAGAGAAGAATAGTGTGTGACAAAAAATAAAATTTAGAGAAGATAGAACTTGTAAAATCATGAAAAGTCAATACTGTAATTGTAAAAACGGACACAATAATCTCTAATACAATTTTGATACTCACGATAGTGGAAGAAATAATACAAAACTTTGAATCTAACAATCTACTAATATAACTCTAATAAAACTCTGAATATAAAATTGTTCTCCTCGTTCTTTATGTTCTAGGAACGACCGTCTAGATCAGTCGTCGCACCCTAAAATTAAACGCAATTATCATACTTTATGTTCAAAAAGGATCCATAATTTTTCTCGCTTTGAAAGAAATACTGGTGAGGGCGATGAGACTCCTGTTAGGAGGCCCGTGACCCATACTAGGGAGCTCTTTTATAAGAGGACTCATATTGATCCTTGTCACCATGAGAAGAAGCGACATTTGGAAGCTCTTGAGTCAATTGTTGGTGTCTGTTCTTTGGAGACTCTTCACAGGCTGATTATCCCTAAAGATTTATTTGTCTCGTTCATTTTCGCTATAGTAAATGAAGTTTTCTTCCGGGAAGCCCTGTCTGATCTCGAATTGGTATTTCTTTGGTTATTTTTCTTCTCTACTAATATGTTTTAATCGTGATATGTTTCCGTTTTTCTTTCTAACTAGGTCGCTGGAGCCATCGCCTGTTTGGTGGGATGATATGAATCTTGCGAGTCCTTCTTTCCCTTGGTTAGAACAATCGACCTTCTGATGACCTTATCGCTTCTATGGCCCAAATGACTAAGAAGGCTAAAAACCTCGAAGAGGAATTGAAACTTATGACGGCGAGGTGCAATTCTTCCGCCAAGAAAGTGGCTCATCTGGATAAGGACAAGCGAGTATTGACCGCTTCTTAGGAAGATGAGACTGAAAAGGTTCTGGGTGTCGCGTGCACTCAAGTGGTTAAGCAGTATTGGGGAGCCGTAGAAAATGCTAAGGAAATCTTCAACTAGAAACTGGAAGAGCTTGAGCATGCTAAAGCTCTTGCGGCCGTTGAAACCCAACTAGAAATCGTGATCTGTTGTCGCGGTGGAGATGTCACTGAAGATGACATGGATGCATGAGACAGCAACACATAGCTACTCATGTTTCCTTTCAGGTGACGAAGGTCCTTGATCTTAACATTCATGACTTTGGTATCAATGCTCCTCCGAAGAGTTCGGCGGGTTCTGTGCCCTTAGTTTTGGAATGTGATTCTGATAGAGACCATACTCTCCAATTCGATGGATTTTAGGGATTTAATTTAGTTTTTGCACCTTTTTGGTCATGCTATGAATTTCGGTATCCCGATGGATTTTATTGAACTTAATTGTCATTTTATTATTATTATTATTATTATTATTATTATTATTATTATTATTATTATTATTATTATTATTATTATTATTATTATTATTTTTGACACGAATTCATGGTATGTTATTTTCTTTTAATTGCAATTTTTTTCAACTAAATAGCTAGATATGAGTTCAGTCTTTTCTTAATATTCTGTAATTTTTAGCGCGCGCTGAGCTATATTTTGTCGGCTTGTTTTGCTCAGTTTTTATTTGAGGTTTTTATTTACTTGTCCGATTGTTTGTTTGTTATGGTTGAGGAATTTATGGCTTGAGTTTCCTTATTTTTATTGGGCCTGTGTGGGCTTTTTGATTTTTGGCGGGAGTTTGACCTCGTTTCACTTACCTTTTTAGATTGGCGTCGTCCCAACAGTTGAGATTTTCTTTGTCAACGGTTAAAGTCATAAATCTCGAAAGGTGTTCTTTTTACTGGTCTGTTCACTTCATTGTCTTCAGAATCATTATTTTAAGATACTCTTTTTCTCCTCCTTTAATCTCTCTTTGTTTTTTTGACTTTTTGTTATTGTTTGGGTTCCCATTTTTGTGAGTGGTTCCGGGAATAAATTCATTAGCCTGAATATTTTAATGCTGATTCTATTTCCCTAAAGGAGTCTCACGGGTCTCCTCTTTCTCTCGAGCAATTTTCTTCTCCCAACGCTTCTGGTTTATTTTGCCATACTGCTCTGATGGTTGAGAAGGCTTCTATATCTGGTGGGTCCAAGCATTTCTCGATTCGCAAAAACCTTAGACCGTGATTACTAATGGGCAAGTTGGATGTGGATGGTCTCAACCTTTAGATTGTATTATAAATGAATCCTTGGATCGATGGCAGTGATACCAAGGTATGGCGTCCATCACTCTTGACACTCTAGGAGATAGATCTTATGAATGTGTTCTGGGTTTGTTTGTTCGCGCCATCGAGGAAGGAATCCTTTTCACTTCTGAGGATCTTCTCTCCTTTTACATGATCAAGTGTTCGAACGGTTACCTTTATTTGTTGAATAGGAAACCAAAATCGGGGATTATTGAGGGCCTTCCAGATAAGGATTCAGGCCTTACAGATAAGGATTCAGATTGGCGCATCATTATTACTTCTTCAAGATCTCCCTGAGGCCTGCTAGAGATGCTTCCTAATTGTCTATTTTGAGGAGATGGCGGAATACCTTCGGTCAGGAGAACACTCCTTTCGAGTTGAGTTTCTTCTAACTAATAACTTTTAACGTGTCTCTTTTTTTTGGTCAGGTGGTTTTTCTTTTCCCTCAGTTGGAGAGCCATCAGGTTTTATCACGACATTCAGAGCAGGCAGTTGTGAGTGGGACTCTTTTTTTCGGAGCGTTTGAAGAGGTACTTAGTCAAAAATTGGAGTCACTATCTAAGTATTTGTGACGCTCACTCCTTCCTCCTAGCACCCCAAATTTTCCATCACCGACTGATCCTTTGGTTGTCCCTGTTATTGTGGAGATTGGTTTGTTTCTAGCTTCCGATCACTTGGATTAGCGTGATCCAACTTTGCATAATATGTGTTTTTACAAGTTCTTCCTCCAAAAAGGTTAGCCGGACTCCGTTGCTTTGTCGGGAGCTTTATTCCAAGCGTCTCATGATATGCCTCGCTTCCTGTGTGTTTGGTATTCCATACTTTCCCCACCGGGTTAGCCTCAAGGGAACTTGCTTTTCCCTAAGGATGTTGCGGAGTTGTCTCTGTCCTGTCTTCATGCTGCCAAGCGCGCTCTTACTAAGGCGGCTCCTAGTAGAGCACTCCTGTTGGAGGAGTCTGATGCGGCTAATTCTCTGCCAGATGGATATGAGCTCCCAGTGCTTGGAGAGCCTTTGGCAGTCGCTAGGGCTTTTCGCACGATCCGTGGGGTTGATGTCTTGCTTCCTACTTTTGACCGGATCCGAGTGGCTTACGTGAGGATGACTTTGAGCCAAATTCAGGTTTGATGTCTTGATTTCAGGTGGCGATATTAATAAACGAGTTTTGCTCCCTTGCTGAGAGGGGTGAAGTCGATGCTGATACTCAAGCTCGGTTTGAGGCCACTCAAACAGAACTCCTCCATGCTAAGGAGTCTGTACATGGTCTCGAATCTAGGGTAATAAGTGCGGAAGAATCTGACTGGGCTGCAACGGTTAACAGATAGTCTCTTGGTGCAAGGAATCGAGAGCTTATTGCTGATGGTGCACGGAAGAATACATTATTCATAAAGGGCTTATGAGTGTGAATCCAAGCTGCATTAGTATGTGAACAACATTTTCCTTATCAAGCGGATTCAGGCCAACAAGATAGTCCTTGCTGAGGAGCGTGCCAACCTAGTGAGTCTGGCTACGGAGGCAGAGGCTAAACTCTAGGAGCTAGAAATTCCTGACTTTGATCTCAAGACTATGTTGGCGGAGCTAGAGGGTCAGATTGTACGCATTAGCGAGGTGTCCACCAGGTTAGACGTTTGGATTTTGGATGGTAACCAAGTTAAACCTGGCGGAGCTGCTGATGTTGAGGATCAAGCGTAGGCTGCAGCGATCATCCTGGAACCTGGATCCTCTTCCACGGTTTTGGGAGATCTGACAATTTTGGATGAGAGCGACAATATAGAGGATGCTGCTTAAGCTTGCATATTCGTTCGTCGCCATGGAAGATGCTACTGTTTATCAGTTGTCGCCATTTTCTCTTTGTTTTCTCTTAGTCAGCTGGCGATCTGTGAACGTTTTGTTTTGTAAATTGGTAGATCTATTTTTTGCTATCGGTTGACTTGATTAACTCTTGGTCCTTTTGTGGTATGATTTTGTATGTTGTCTTTGACGCTTTGCTTTGTCTTTTGACTTATATGTATTTTTATTTAAAACATAGCTAAACTCACTTAACGCGAGCTGCCTACGTACCACAAACGGATCAAGCCTAAAACGTAGTTTGATTTACATGCTTGCTCTATGCTGTTTATAGTGCGGTCACTCTCTTTTTTGAGGGATAGTATTTTCTTAAGTTAACTACATTCCAAGCGTTCACCACGGGCATTTTGTTTTTACAGTTCTTTCAGATGGTACACCCCATTTTGTACAACTTGCACTATGCGGAAAGGTCTTTCCTGGTTTACTCCAAGTGTTTCTGCATTAAGCTTCCTTGTGTTGCCAAAGTCTATCCAGAGAATGAACTCCCCCTCTTTGAACCTGCTTTCCTTAACCTTGGAATTGTAGTGTGTCACAGCGATTTGCTAATAGTTCTGCATTCTTACCATTGCGAGGTCTCTTCTTTTGTCTGCAAAGTCTAGGTTGTGTTATAGCATCTTGTTGTTGAGGCGCTCGTTGTCGTGGCAAAGTACCCTTCAGAGGCTTGGAACTAAAATTTCCACTGGTGCCCTTGCCACGATGCCAAAGGAAATGGAGAAGGGAGTTTGTCCTGTGGAACTTTGCTGCGTGATCTTGTAAGTCAATAGGACGGCTGGTAGCTTTTTGACCCACTTTGATTTCTCTGAGTCAAACCGTTTTTTGAGGTTATTGAGAAAGATCTTGTTACGTGCTTCTCCCTATCTGTTAGCTAGGGGGTACCTTGGCGTTGATGTTATCAGCCTTATTCCTAATCCTCGCATAGTGCTCTAACGGGTCTTGACATCAGATTGGTTCCGTTGTGAGTCATGATTTCTCTCGGGAGTCTGTGTCTGCATATAATTTTTTCACAAGAAAGTTTTTACATTCTTTACGGTGATCTCTGAGTAGGACTCTGCCTCGACCCATTTAGTGAAGTAATTCGTGAGGATAAGGACAAATTTGTGTCTTTGAATCCCAAATGGCTCCATTGGGTTGGCGATATCCATCGCCCATCGCATGAAAGGTTAGAGGATGAATGTTGTAATCAGAGCCTCTATTGTTGGTTTATGGTTGGACTATGCCGCTGGCACTTGTCACATTGATTAGAATTTTCTGTGCTTTCTCTAATTATCGTTGGCCAATAATATCCTTACCTCTTTAACTTGATAGCTCGCCCCCGCAGTGGCTTCCAAATAATCCTTCATGGACGTTAACGAGTAGCAATTTGGCTTATTTGGTGCTTGCACATCGTAAGTCTGGGCCGCCGAAGCTATACTTGTATATTTGGTCTTCGATCATATAGTACCTTGCACTCTGAATTTTGCGTTTCTGTGCTTGCCATTGATCTTCTTTTAATATTTTGCGATGGATGTATTAAATGATCAGCTCCCTTCAGTCCAGTACTGAAGTTTATGGAATTTATGGTGCAGAATAATTATTCACTCCTTCACACTACTCCAAGACGGGCATCACTTCATCATCACGCTGGATGGTGCGTTCTTTTTGAATTCCATCGGGATTACTCTTCTCATTATTGGATGTGATGTAGATGCAAGTGCAGCTAAAGCATCTGCCACAATATTTTTTCCTCTTGGTATCTTTGCTAGATTAAAATTGTTGAATTTCGTCGTGAGCTCTTTCACTAACCCGAGAAAACTCTCTATTCTTGAGTCATTCGTGGCATATTCCCCATTATATTGACTTGCTACTAATTGAGAGTATGTGTAAGCATGAGTGTCGTTATCCCTAGACTAGGGCGAGTTCCATGCCTCTTGTGAGGGCTTCATACTCTAGGTCATTTTCGGATTGCGCTAACTTGGCTACAAAATTGGATAGGACCTGAGACTTTGCCGCCGTCTTGGGCTTGAACTCCATGTTGTGTTCGCTTAGCTCAATTCCAATTTGGCTAACCAACCTGATTGGCTCGGGCTATGCAGAATAGTTTGTAGTGGGTTCGTAGTAGCTATGGTTATGGTGCGGCTTTGGAAATATGGCTGGAGTTTTTATGCTGCTACCATCACTACTAATGCTAGTTTCTACATGGCGGTGTACCGCGTTTATACGTCTGCCAGCGATTTGCTGATGTAATTTACGGTTTTTGTTCTCCACACTCCTCTAAGAATAGTACCCTGTTAATTGTTGAATCTGATACCGCCATGTATAGGTAATGTGTCTCTCCATTTTATGGTTTGGCTAGGATTGGTGGATTGGCTAGATAAGCCTTGAGCTGGTTTAATACTTCCTAGCACTTATTGTTCCATTCAATTTTTTTATTTGACTTGAGTAATTTGTAGAACGGGAGGCACTTGTCGTTTGATCTAAAAATGAAGCGATTTAGTGATGTGATCGTTCCTGATAGTTGTTGAACCTCCTTCATTTTTTCGAACATATGTTGACGATAGCATACTTATTTGCTTAGGGTTTGCTTCTATTTCTCGCTCGGTGACTAAGTATCCTAGGAATTATCTAGATGACACGCCGAAGGAGCATTTCGCCGGGTTAAGTTTCATCCCAAACTCATTCCAGACTTTGAAGCATTCAGCGAGTTGTGACATGCGGTTTCGTGGTCGAGTTGACTTGACCAACATGTCATCAATATATACTTTCAGTGTCCACCCTTGCTACACTTCGAACATCTTGTTTACGAGTTGCTAGTACGTTGCCCTGTGTTCTTTAGTCTGAATGATATACCTTTATAATAGTGCATCCCACTATCGGTTATGAATTATTTCTTCTCATGGTCTTTGGTGTGCATAGGTATTTGGTTATATCCTGCGAATGCGTCTATGAAAGATAGCACCTTATACCCGGGTGTAGCTTCCTCCAGTCTTTCTATGTGTGGGAGTGGGAAAATATCCTTTGGGCATGCTTTGTTGAGTTTTGTGATGTCCATGCAAACCCTCTAATTGCCATTCTTCTTCTTGACCACCATAGGGTTTGCTAGCGAGTATATATGCCTGACTTCCCGTTTTGACCGGAGCTTTGGAAGTCGCTCTACTTCATCATTGGCTGCATTTGCATGTTCCGATCCTAGTTTCCTTCGAATCTATTTATTGGGTTGAAGGTTGAGTCCATATTAAGTTCGTGCGCAGTTACTGATGCATCGATTCCCTTTATCGAGGATGACAACCATATGAAAGTGTCTATGTTCCTGCTTAAAAATTTGATTAAATCCTTCTTGACATATGGTTCAAGATCTCGTCCTATCGCGATTTGTTTCTCCGAATCGTTGGGGTTGGTCTGCACGTGCTCCAACACCGACTCGCTTTGGGGAATTCAGTTTTGGATTGCGATGGGTTTTATATATGTGAATATTATGCTAGTTTACATCATGATTTTGCATCATTATTATTCATATAGGTTGCACTAGATCTCATTTCAGATAACATTTTGCATAGTTCATGCATTAGAGTCTTAGGATCGTGTATTTGCATATTTTCTTCTTTTTGAATAATTTTAGGTGATTTGGAGTACAACTTGGAGCATTGGAGCTTTTGAATGGAGGATCGACCCTAAGATCGACCGGTACAGATCAATGGTGTGTGTCGGATCACATACAGGAAAAAGATCGCTCAACCACACGGTCGATGGTTGCGTCCTAATGGAGAGAATTTACTGAGCAAATGCCAAAAAAGTCTGGAGCGTGCACCATCGAGCATCAGGTCAACCTTAGACCTTGACATACCGCATCGTGAAGCAAAAAACCAGCATTCTGAAATGTCGACCATGAGCCCAACCCATTTACCCCGACCTAGATGTTTCTGAAAACACTCACGGGAACTCTATTCCTCGACCTTCATCCCAACTTGGAGACCTTGATTTTGGGTCGTTAGCATCCCACCACACTAAATCGCACTTCATTGACCAACGACCCAACCAAACCAGGTCGACGAAGAATGTACCACATGCCCACACATCACTATGCGCACACAATAGAAGTAGCTTTTTACTTCTATATATACGATCGATTTTTTTGTAGTTTACAACTTACAACGAGAAGTATAACACCAATACAAATATTATCTTTCTTAAGTTACTATTCATTCTAAAATTCCGAAGAGTTCCGCCGATCAAATAAGATTATAATACCGTTTAAAGTAATTAAATCTTCAACATTATAACATATAAATTATATATTTTTCTTACAAGTGTAGTGTTTTAGAAACGGTGACAAAAACTTCCACTATTCTTCACCAAAAACAGAAGTTATGTTGTTTACAGTTTTTCAAACATGTACATAACTTTCAATATTTTGTGGTCAACAATATAATACATATATAATATTAATAATAATAATAAAACAGTTCTATATAAAGTCATACCACATACATATTAGGAATGACAGCGGATATATCTCACAAACCTCTATCTTAATAAAACTGACAACAATTTTCGAGTCTACTTCAAACTCCAGTCTCGTAACTCTCGTCTCCAAGTAAAGACTTCATTATGGGAGCTAAAGAACTAATAAATTATTGATGTTTAACTATAAATATATTAACATCCAAAGAGCATTTCCTATGCAACAAAACAACTAGATATATATATATATATATATATGTATATAGTGAAAAACAATTTATACGAGATAAAAAAAAATTGAAGTTTTGTATTTTTTTTGTAGTTGAATTATTCCAAAGAATTTTGTTTTCCAAGAACGAATTATCTAGCATCATTTATTGTTAAATTAATGGATTTTATTAGTTAATATTATTTAAGTGAATCCGAGCTTATTTGACATTGTGAAACATATCTTCAAAAATATGTGTTATTAGGACAACCTTTTGACTATCCAATGTGTATTGTTTAACTTTTAGTTGTGTAATAATATATGTAAGAACGTGTACTAAATTTAGAAGTTGAGAAAATTTCAAATAATTCTATCTAGTATCTTTTGTCTCTAAACTTATGTTTTTTTCATTGAAAATTTCTCTCTATAGTAGAATTTATTATATATTTTTTCCTTTGTGTTTTTCATAAATCTATTCATCTAGTGTCTTTATACTATTTTGTGCTTTTTTACTGTTTAAAATTTACAAAAAAAAATTTATCAATAAAAATATTTAAATTAGATAAAACACAAGTTTAAACATCATAATGTATTAAAATTATAAATTGTTACTTCCTAGTATTTTTAAAAATTAAGATCTGAACACTTATATATATATATATAATACTACATAAAAAAAGTTTATTTTAGTCAAATGATTACCTTTCTATTTTTACAGTTTTTCCTATCAAAAATTAGATTCAATGTATCATATATATGTTAGAGTGATAGAATTTAGAGTTATATTGAGGTTGTGTTTACCTTCAATTACTGCAGAGAACTTTAAGTAAAGCTAATAAAAACAAAATCCAATCTTTTTATTCTAAAATCTAGAAAACAAGAAAATCTAAGAATGTAAAAAATTTTGAAATGCAAATGACAGAGTTTTTGGATGAAATTGGTGAGAGAGTAGAAAAATCTGATATTATGTTAGTCATTTAGAAGTTATTGACTCCAAAAATAGTAGATAAGTGAGCATTTAAAGCTTACTTTTGATTGTTAATGGTGGTTAGAAATATTGAATAAGATGACATTGTTGTAAATAAGTGGTTTATCATAAATATTTATGTTTTTTGAAGTACTTTTTGATTTTTTTAAGATGGTATGATTGTAAATATATAGAATTACAAAGTTAAAATAAAGAAAATTTGAGAGAGAATAAAAATAGAGGTCATTTTTACATTTAATTCTAAAAATAAATTATTTTTGAAATTAGCCCTTCTTTTGATGCAACTGTTTGCAAGAAGAATTATATAAACTGAAAATTCACACGCTTTTGTGATACTATAAATTACGAAAATCACACGCTTTTATTAACACCTATATGCATGCAACGGAGACATTTTAAGGTGGGTATGAAATAAAGACATTGGAACCCCTTCAAGCTAGAGCACATGTACGATAGCTAGTTCATTGCATTTTTATGCTATTTTCGTTGCTTTAGTTATGGGCATCATGTGGAGTTTGACTTTGTAAGACCATCACTTTATATATACTTTTAAATCCATACCAATATACCATCGTCAAACAGCCATATTGTATGAATGATGATACCATGTGATACCAAATTTTCTAAGTAATGCTATTTATTGAGAGGAACTAGGCTGAATGATTCAATTGTATTCATGTGAAACGTATTTATACACATGTTCTAGGTATTTACTAATTACATATATATATATTCTTTCTTTAATACTCCTATACATCCCCTAAGATGGAGGGACATAAGTCACTCCAAACTTGGATCCCTTAAAACGGTTGTCTTGCCAATGGCATAGTGAAAATATTTGCTAGAGCTCCTTGTTTGAGATATGTCACTCTAAGCGCTCCTGCTTGTATCTTGTTGCGGACGCAGTGATAATCTAAAGCTATATGCTTCATTCGAGTGTGAAAAAATGGGTTAGCATATAGATATGTAGTGCCCAGATTATCACAGTATATGACCGGTGGAGAAGGTAAGATAATGCGCAATTCGGTGAGCAATGAATAAACCCAACTTAGCTCAAATGTTATTGCTGCTACAGCCCTATATTCGACTTCAGTGGATGATCTAGCAATGCCGTTTTGTTTCTTTGAAGCCCAAGAAATCGGAGAGCTGCCAAGATAGACAATGTAAGCTGTAGTGGAAGTGTAATCATCATAGTCACCAGCCAAATCTATATCCGAGAAGGCGTGTAATGTTGGTGTGGAGTTTGCTGGAATGAATATCCCCAGTGTTGGGGTACCAGCTAAGTAACGAAGCACTCTTTTAATTGCTTGACAATGCATATCTGTGGGCTTGTGCATATCCTGTGCGTGAGAGCTTGTTTACTGCAAATGAGATCCCTAGCCGTGTAGAAGCTAGGTACTAAAGACTTCCAACGGTAGCTCTATACTCTCGTGGGCTCTCAAGTCGTGTACCAGAATGTAGTGACAACTTCGGTTGTGGAGACATTAGCATGGCCATGGGTTTAGCTTCAGACATCCGTTTTGTGAGGAGATCTTGGATATACTTGTGTTGCATTAGATGCATTCCTTTAGTGGAGCGTATCACCTCAACACCCAAAATATATCTTAAGTCTCCCATTTCTTTCAAAGAGAATTGTGCAGCCAAACAACTTCGAACTATTACCTATGATAATAATGTTATCAACATAGACCAAAATGTAAGCAAAAATTTGAGCCATTGGAGTATACAAAAACAGTTTATCTGCCAATGAATTGGTGAAGTTAAAGGCGAAGTAGAAACGATAACAATTCTTGGTATCAAGCACGTGGTGCTTAAGCTGTAGAGTGCCTTTCGGAGTTTGCAGACATAATTTGGATGATCTTTTTCAACAAAAGAAGGTGTTTGAGAGACATATACTTCATCCGTCAAGTGACCCTGCAAAAACGTATTATTGATGTCTACTTGCTTGACATCCCAATTTCTTCTCACCGCAATGTCTAATACCAATCTGATCATGAATGTCTTTACCACATGGCTAAATGTCTCTGAATAATCTTTTCCGTATTGTTGACTGAAGCCACGGGCTACTAGGCGAGCCTCATGCCTATGAATAACACAATTTGGTTTATACTTCAAAGTATATATCCACTTTGTTGGGATCACATTTTGACGTGACAAGGCTGGAACCAAATCAAACGTGTGGTTTTTAATTACAACACCATATTCGCACGAAGTACTAAAACTAACATCTTGGTCTTTCCATTCTTTGGGGCTCACTTGTCATTGCATTCGTCAAGTTTGGGTCCTTGAGTGTTTGACGAAGCGTCTTTGGTTCTGTTGGTGGTGGTCGTAGCGAGAAGTGGTTGGATTGAGACAAATATAACACCCCAAAGAGCACAATACAACAACTTTTCTTGTCTCTTCCAGATCTGATATGCAGGGTTGGTGGTGACTGTGTTGTTAACCGTGAGAGTTTGAGTCGGAGATAGAACTGAACCATCAAAATATCCAGTTAAATCATACCCATCGAAAAGAGTATAAACCTGTGTGGCCCACATGAGAAAATTGTTTGCAGAGAGATTGGTAACATTCGTCATATTGATGTGAACCAATGTCTGAGTATCAGAGACAACTATGGTCTCGTGTGAGGAAGGAGGTGTAGTCACAGAGAAGAATGAGAAAAGAATTTAAAAGTGAAATATGCGGCTAAAAGTTTAGGGTAGGTATCGTAAAATGCTCTGATACCATGAGAGGAATTAGGCTGAATGATTCAATTGTATTGATATGAAACGTATTTATACACATGTTCTAGGTATTTACTAATTACATATATATATTCTTTCCTTAATACTCATATATTTACCATGTCAAATCTTTGAATTTTAAGGTCGAGTTAAATAATGTAATCTTATTAATTTACAATAACTTTTTAAATCTTGATTATAAAGACAAAGTTATATATTGGATATTATAGGTGAATATATAATACATGAAAAGACTTTTTCACCTATCTGTTGTTAATAGCACTTATAATTTCTTACAATAGTGACTTTGAATCTAGGCAACTTACTTCACGGCTGACTTATATGAATTTCGAACTATTATGATTTATTAATAGTTGATTTCTCACAATTCAATATTTGTTCTTTGATTCCGGATATATATATATATATATACACACTAGCTTTTCATTTTTTTTTTCAACTATCTTTTGTAAAATTTCCTGCTTGACTATGATGTGTTTATACACTCCTGGGCAACTTATAACACATCTTAGATACATTGACGAGGTATGATTTTTTTTTTTTTGACAACCATTAAGAAAAAACAAAGAAAATTTGAAGTTAAAAATATAATGTTAGTATTGAAAAAAGTTGTAAAATAGAGATTTAAAATATTTACTGTATTGATTTTTCAGGATAATTACATGGAGCATTTGATGTTGAAACTTATAGATAACCTATTACAATCATAGGTTGACACCTGTTTACTGTATATTTTCTTAAGGATTACAGTGATTGAAATCTGTTGCTAAGGATCAGTTTGGTATCTGTTGTCGTCTTCTTCTTTTTTACAATTTGACTAACGTTGCTGGTTTTTTGGGTGTTGCAGAGGGGAAAAACACATGATGATGAGCTGGATTGTTGCAGATTTGATTGTGGGCCGATTTGTGAAGATAGGCACAAATCAGTTTCTGGATTTAATTGCATCTGTATTGAACTTATACCCTCTCTCAAATTGGTGCCGGCTTGGAACCTGACACCCAGTTTGCTGCGTAGAACAACAAAAGACGATCTTGGCAAGGATTTGGTAAAGATGTTAGCACTTGAAAGGTGAGCGGAATGTGTCTTGTCTCAATTTCACCAAGAGGCACATATTCTAGGATGTAGGGATAATCAAACTATAAATGCTTGGAATGATTGTGAAATACTGGATTGATAGAAAGATGCACAACTTATAGATTATCACAGTGAAGAACTGCTGGATTTGTAGTGAGATGCCTAAATCACGGAGGATAAGGAGATCCAAGCAATTTAAATTTCACTCTTAGACAGTGCTTGATATTCAGCCTCTGTAGATGATCGAGACAATGATCTTTGACGCTTAGCTAACCATGAGACTATACTTTTTCTCAAGTAAGTACATAATCCAATACTTGATCTTCTTGTTTCTTGATATTATTTATTCTTTACACCCATCTCAATCACTATCACTGTATGCAATGATTAATAGATCGTCGGTTTCATGTAGGTGAAGACTCAAAGATAGTGTTCCATTGAAGTATCTTAAAACTCTTTTCAACATAGCAAATTCTGAGATAGTTGGAGTGTGCATATGTTGACAAACAAATTTTAGTGCAAATTGAAGATATGGCCTTGTGAAGGTGAGGTATCGTAGTTTACCTGTTACAATCCGAAAATATGTAGGATTATTGAATGCCTCATTTCCTTATGGTGTATAGTCTTGCTTTTATGGTGATGGAGTGGCCACAATCCATCATATATGCTTGCTGTTAGATTTATTCTGCATACTTGGCTTGATTTAAAAATAAGCCTCGTTCATGTTTTCATAGAGAATTCAGTGCTTAGAGTGTCAATGAAAGCCTGTAGAAATTCAAAATTGCTGCTAGTTATAACAATTTCATCCACATATAATTAGAAAACCAATGTGTTGCTTTGTTGTGATATACAAATAGCGAAAGATCATGCTTATTACAGGCAGACCCATAGTCAACTAGAAATGTGCTTGATTGATTAAACCAAGCTCTAGGAGTTTGTTTTAATCCATAGATAGCCTTATGCAATTACAAACATATGAACGATTCTTTGGATCTTCAAAACCATGAGGCAGATGCATACAAACTTTTTTTTTTCAAATATCCATGTAGGATTGCATGTTTCACATCCAATTGAGTTAATTTTAAATCTTTTGCAACAGATATATCAAGAATGATCCTTATGGTGACTGTTCTAACAACTGGACAGTAAGTCTCCAAAAAATCAATTCCTTCTTTTTGATCATGTCCTTTTATAACTAAGTGAGCTTTGCATTTGTCAAGTGTTCTATCATCATTCAACTTTGTTCTGAATACCCATTTGCAACCCAATACACTCATTGTAGGTGGAGGAGGTAACAATCTAAACTTTTCTCTGATGTGGAAAGACTCCATCTCCTCACTTATAACTCTATTCCATCTCGGATCTTGAAGGGCAGAAGCTACAGACTTTGATACTACAAGAGTTGTTGTGCTGGCCAGAAGAACATACTTTGGGTTAGGTTTTATGATTCTATCTTCTGCTCCTGTTATCATTGAATTTAGATTCTCTATAGGTGCAACATGATCCAATGTTTCTTTTTCTTGTGTGATCAATTCTTCTCAATCAGAAGATACATCTAATTGTTTAATGTCATATGGGAGGAGTTTTCTGCATTTTCTTGATTTGATAATTGTGTGCTTTGTATCACAAGAACTGTGGGAAGAACCACTAGAGTAACATCAGGTTGACACTGTTATTGTTCTTTAAACTGAGTAGATTGCCAGACACGAGGTAGAGGTGAAGAGTATTCATGAAACAGATGTTGATACTCACTTGCGAAAGGAAGACATTCCTCATCAAAGATTGCATGTCATGTGATGTATATTCTATTAGTTGGTGGAGACATACATCAATACCCCTTTGAATTGGCACTGTAACCGAGGAACACACACTGGAAAGATCGATGCTCAAATTTATGTGAAGTTTAAGGTCTCAAACATGGATAGCAAGCACCTCCAAACGTCCTTAATTAGATAGGAGTACTTAGGTTTGGAATTAAATAGAAGCTCATGTGGAGACTTCAATTGCAATGTGGCCAAATGAAAGAGATTGATGATGTAGTTTCTTGTATAGAAAGCCTCAACCCAATACAATAGAGGAACAAAACTGTTGAAAGAGCATCGCAAGAGTTAATTATGTGATATTTATATGCTTTATTTCTACTACTATATTATGTTCTGGGGTATAAAGACATGACATGTAGTGTAGTATTCCATTTTTTGATAATTGTTGGCTAAAATTTTGACTTGTAAACTCTCCTCCTCCATCACTTTGGAAAATCTTATCTTTGCTTTGAATTGATTCTCAACAAGCATTTGCAATTGTAGAAAAATTTCATAGAAATCTGACTTTAACCGTAAAGGATATAACCAAGTGAATTTGAAATTTCTTCAACAGAAATTGCATTTAAATCCTTAAACTAGTGAATTACCCCCCATATCCTTAAACTAGTGAATTACCCCCCATAGATCATAACTAACCTTTCCCAAAAGTTCATTAACAGTAGAAGTAGAAACAGAAAAAGATAAGCGAAAGCTCTATTCCATTTGGAAAAGTTCACAAATGAGAGTCTTGCTGCACTTAGTTAACGAGATTGCCTTGCTGGAGTCGAGGTATTGGAGAACCTGAGAACTATTATGACCTAGTCTGTGATGCCAAGTGATGTTATCCGAGGCTTTTTGATAGTTTGAATAAAAGGCCACAAAGTCTTGATTCTCCAATACATATATCACATCACGAAGAGGTCCTTTAGTGAGCACTCTCTGAGTTTCCAAGTCCAGAATGCACACCTTTAATCCATAAAAAAATACACCACAACGATAATCTTGACAGAATTTAGATACTGATAGCAAAGATTTTTTTAATAGATGGATAAACTAGAACATCGTTAAGATGTACACCACCTGAGGTAGACGGTAAAGTAGTTAATCCAACATGTGTGATAGGCAAAAAAATTTCATTGCCTACCATGAAAGCTTCAGCCCATTGTAAAACTAAGTGTTACGAAGAGTTGCAATGGAATCAGTGATGTGAGGAGAGGCACATGAGTCAGGATGCCACTCTTGGCCTAATGGATTAGACACTTGCAGAGCAACCAAGGCTTGAGGAAGATCATTACTTTGATAAGGGTTATCAAAGCGATTCTAGCATTTAAGAGCAATATGATCTGGCTTCCCACATATCTGACATACATGTCATGGATTCGAAGAGTTTGGAGCTGAACTAGGTGAAGAGACTTGTTGTTGAAAACCTCTTCTTCTGAATGAGTAACCCCCTTTCCCACTATATTTTCCTCCGACTCAGTTGTTGTTATAACTCGATATATTGTTAAAGGCCTGATTATGCCCACTGTCAAAGGCCATGTGAGGTGAAATAGCAGAAGCACCTTCATGAGAATGAAACCGTTTATCAAAATTTCCAACCAAAGAAACAACATCATTAAAGGTAGGAGGAGGAAATCGAGATAGAGTTCTTCACAACTTTAATAATAGGATCATAATACTTCTCCAAACCATTAAAAAGGTGATTATCTTCACTGATTCCTCAACAGGTTTTCCAATAGAACTTTCTTGGTCATAGAAAGCTCTAAAATCCCTACAATAATCAAAATATTTTTTATCGATTTTGGAGATAGTTAGAAGGACTAGGCGAAGCTAAAAGACTCTAGCTGAGGAAAGTTTGTTGAAATTTTCTGCTAGTACTGTCCAGACTTCATGAGCAGAAGGTAGATTAAAGAAATATCCAAGGACTTCGTCTGTGTGAGTTCCAAGGCGCCATGAACAGACAAGCTGATATCTACAAAACCATTGCCTATACTATGGATTAGGAATGATTTCTACAGCAAGACTGTTCCTCACGTCAATAGCTGAAGGTGGTCAGAGTTGTCTACCATTAACAAACCCTGTTTTTTTGTTAAGTAAAGATTCAAACTAAGTTTTCACATCAAATAGTTTATGTTATTTAGTTTTTGTGACAGAGCTCACTAGTGGCCCAGAGCTAAAGCACATAAAGCATGCGTTTTAGGCGCCAATTTATATAAACACTTTTAGGGGCATCATTTTTGAGGTTCTATTATATGGTAGTAGTACTATATTGCTAATTTACCTTGAGAAAATTAGTTCGAATCCCTCAAAATCTTATTCATTTTATAATAAAAAATTTGCTTTAGGTGTAAGAAATATTTGGGCCAGCCCTGCAGAGCTATTCATGTTCACACTTGAAGGAAGATGATAATAATCAGTAACCTCCATTACAAAATTGTTAAGGTTCTTTGAGCTTTCATACCCTGAAGAGAGTTTGAAAATAGAGATTTCTACAACCTCACAATTCCTCACGTCAATAGTTGAAGGTGGTCGGAATTGTCTACCATTAACAAAACCCTAGAAGCTAAGTAAAGACTCAAACTAAGTTTTTCACATCAAATAGTTTCTATCATTTAGTTTTAGTGTGACAGAACCATTCATGTTCACACTAGAAGGAAGATGATAATAATCAATAACCTCCATTAGAGATCTGTTAAAGTTTCTTGAGCTCTAATACCATGCATAAGTTTTGAAAATAGAGAGTTCAAAAGATCTTTGGCATTGATTTTTCAGGATAATTACAAAGAATGTTTGTTGTTGATACTTATAAATCAATCCATTACAATCATAGCTTGACACATGTCTACTCTAATTTTCTCTTAGGGATTGTAGTGACTAAAATTTGTTTCTAAGGATCTGTACGTTATCTGTTGTATATGTTGTCTTCTTCTCTTTTACAGCTTGACTAACGTTGTAGATTTTTAGCATGTTGTGGAGAAGAGAAACGCGTGCTGGTGAGCTGGATTGTTGAAGACAAGCCAAAGACTTTCTAAATTAGATTGCATCGGAGTTGGATTTATAAGCATGTGAAAAAATGGCGATCATGTCTACTAGAGAAACATCCAAACTAACCCGAAGCTAATTAAATCATTACCATCGTGTGAGCAATCAATTTATGAGCTATATATTGGTACATCAGAATTCAATAACCCAATGCTACAATTTTTCGTCCATTGGCAGAGTTTTTGTAATGCAAAGCTCAAAATGAAACTCAGTTCCAAAAGCACGATAGAAACTAGGATTTCTGTAATTTTTATTTAGAATTATTTTGTTTTGTAACTATATCTTTTAACTTGAGAAATTGTTGGAGGTAGACCGCACTCTTTAAATTCGACCCATCTGACTTCACAAAGTTACCAAGACTTCGGGTCAACTCGGCCTGGCCTAGAGAAAAATACTCATGACTTGTTTGAAAACATGAAAGGACCACTTTGGCAGACGAGTAAGCTCGGCCAGAAACCACGTCAGTTAGCCTGCAACACATTAAATATGTTGTAGAGTTGTTCACCTACTTTGTGAACTTGTCGAGCTGTTGAGCAAACATTTAATGTTGCAGGTGAACTATTTAAGTACCCAGTAGCTTGGGAATTATATCCGCGGTGATGATGTCTATATTACTATCACAATAGGCTACCAACCTAGGTCATCACGGATCGATTTGACACCAAGAAGCTCGCCCTAGCCATTTCTGTTATAAAAAAAAATTTGTTAGCAAGCCGAGTTGAGGACTTGATCATTGTTCTCTTTCTAGAATCTAATATACTTTGTATCACATTGTCACCTTATTTGCTTCTAAACTCTCTCTTGAAACTCTTAATTATCATTCATCAATAAATTATTGTGTTAAATCTCACCACAGACATAAATGCAAGTTAATCATGCAAAATCAATAATTGTAAAATGAATGATTTATATTCTAGAGATAAATATTTAAGTTATAAAAACTACGATTTTAATTTTTTGCATAAAACATTAATTTTTTGTATAAAACCGTAAAATAAATATAGAAAACAATATATTAAGTATATAAATGGATATTAATTCATTAAAACCAGAAGCCTCTTGTAACTAGTAGTAATTTTGTTCAAAACTTTGTATAACACATAAACGAGTTGAGTGTAATGCGTCTTTATAAACACAACTTTACAATCTTGTTTATACAGAAAAGCACAACATCAAAAAACCTTGTGATCTGTTTTTGAATAATACCTAGGCTACCCAATATCACTCACATCAACAGATGTGTCACACTTTGTTCACACACCAAAAAACCTTTGACTCCAACAATTCGATTTAAACAATATTTTTAGCAGAAGTTTTTTTTTTCCTTAAAGAGATGAGTTCATAAGGAAAGAACTCTTCTACTTATATAAAACTCCAAAGAAGAAACATTCCTCACTACATTACTACTAATAAATTATTCCTTAAGCGCATAGGTGATGAGTCCGGGAATGTGTGTGTTTGCTATATAATCGTCCCAATCAATGGACTTGGGATCGAAATTCAACGATCCATCTAACTCTTTGATCTTCTCCTTTCTTTTAATTAGCAGGTTTTCCGTATTTAAGTCATCAAATCTGCACCAAACAAGATTATAAAATGTTATAGGTTGATTAAGTTATATATGACGGCGACATATATATATGATAAACTCATGTGTTTGGTTTCTATCTTCGGGATGTTAGTGTCTTAATTATCTTGAGTGATACTTACACACCCTTAAAGAGTAAATAAGTCAGGTAAAGATCAACCAGTCGCATAGCAAGATTGATTTTATGGCTGAGGTCATTGTATTTATCTCCTAATTGACTCTGTAGGTAAAGTATGCTAATCAATCGAAGTATCTGAAATGAAAAAGAAAAGAAGACAGATGAGACACATGAACCAAGATTAGGGTCCTTTAGCAAGTATAAGAAATAGGGGATTGAAATGAAAGTAGAAGAAAATTTAGGGACTTTTTTTTAAAAAAAACTCTAATAAATAAAGAAAAAATGACTCAAATACTCCAATTTTTCTTTAATTACTCAAAAAGCTTAAAAAGAAAGAGTGGGAAATGTCTTAAATAAATGAGTTGTCTGTTTCATTACAACATTGTCATCACAAAAAAAAATTCTCTTCGAAACTACAATTCTGCGAGTCTTCTTCTTCTTCATTTTTGTTCGATCTTTTGCTGTGTTCGACTTGATTTGAACTTTGAAATTGATT
>OVBA01003003.1:0-30628 GCA_900406435.1 Lepidium aucheri | reverse complement strand
TTTCAGAAAGAATCTATTTGGGTTGCATGGATGCACAAGAATATCATAAAAGGCAAATCATTTTGGGACCTCAAACCAGCTCCTCACTTTACGTGGAACTTCAAGCAGCTTCTTAAGATGAGGANATATCATAAAAGGCAAATCATTTTGGGACCTCAAACCAGCTCCTCACTTTACGTGGAACTTCAAGCAGCTTCTTAAGATGAGGAAAACGTGTATGCAATGGCTTAGAATTATACCTGGCAGAGGAAATACTTGCAATTTTTGGAAAGACCCATGGACTTCTTTTGGTCCTCTTATTGACTTTGTTAGCGTCCAAGGCCCGAGACTAACTGGCATCCCAATCAAAGCCACTCTCAACTCAGTCTGGAGATTTGGCAATTGGAATCTCCCACCTGCAAGATCAGAAAAACTCGAGGAGCTTCATATGCTACTCACCATAATTTCACTAAATGAATCAGATGACTACCCGGTGTGGAAAGTAAACGCCAAATGTAGAAATAGTTTCTGTTCAGGATTGATATACAAAGACCTTCGAGAGCCCATTATTCCAGTTCCCTGGGAAAAATTTGTTTGGATCAAAAGAGGGATCCCAAAACACTCTACACTAACCTGGCTTTTTATGCTTAACCGTTGTCCAACAAGAGATCGTATTGCTTCATAGGGACTACAAACTAGTACTAATTGTCTCTTATGTGATCGGGATCCAGAGACCAGAAACCACATTTTTTTCTCATGCAGCTACACTCAGAGATTTGGAACTCTCTCACCTCTTCCTTTCATATGCAGAACTCATATCAAGTTGGGAAAGTATCATTACATCGTTAATGAACCTTACTGGGGATAAAAATATCAGATACATTCTATTATTACTCTGGCAAGCATCAATTTACGAAATCTGGTTGGAGAGAAACGCTCGCCTACATCGCAACACTTCAAAGCCACCGGAGCTACTTGTGAAATCAATTAAATTGACTGTTAAAAATCGAATCTCAGCATTCCGAAGTACAAATCCCAGCCTTGCGAGCACCATCATCCAAATTTGGTTTGCAAACTCATGATGCTTTTCAAATTCAACTCCGATTGCTTCTCCTTAACAAACGATGACGCCACTATCGAAGCTTCTCTCGTCTCAGACTGTTCACATTATCTTTTGTAGCTCAGAGGATTAGAGCACGTGGCTACGAACCCAATTCTTGACTGGAGTGGACACCAAAGGCCTCCGCCCCTCCATCTTTTGGATAGAAGGGCAGAATTAACCAAGTATGTAAAGGTATAATCGGCAATTTGACAGCAAAAGCAATAAGAAATCCAATTATTGGGCTTGTGGGCTAACTTAACTTTGGGTTCTTAAAGATTCTAAGATGTGAGTATCTTATCTAAAGCTTTTGTAAAACACTTGGCTTGCTAAACTCCTTTAAATTAACGCATCAAATTTTNCCAAAAAAAAAAAAAAAAAACAATGACCTAGAAGTAATTCACACTTACAATAAAATCAGGGCTTAATATTGTTTTGGAACAAGACATTAAGGAAAATAAAAAACGGTTTCTAATTATCACTGTAAAATTGTATATCTCACAAAGCAATGGTAAGATAGAATTTAAATGACTCAAGCTTTTCGAGATGAGAAATCTTTTGAAGCTTGTACATATAAATTATATGTGTTTCTGTATCTATAAGCGTACGTATTTACATACATCACATGTATGTATATTAACATCTATCTAAATATATTTTAATACATTTATTATGCTTGCAAGACAATCTATCTCAAAGACTGCATCTGCTTCTGTTCTACTTCAACTTTTTTATATATAATTCACTCTAAAAAGGAAAGTTTTCACATGCATTGTTTTAGAGGCTTTGATTCTTTCACCGCAACCATTTCATATTTTCCTTCTCAATATCAGTTTCAAGTTTTATTTTCTCACTTGTTCATTAAAATGAACAAAATTAATAGACACTAGTAATTATTCTATTATTATTGTATTTTTTTAATTCTTACGTTATTTTCATGTAGCCATTTGAAATTAGCCCACTGATACGGATATCCGAGCATTTTAAGGATATCTGTATTCGTATCCGCCAGATCTGTGAAATCATGATTCGTATTTGTATCCGTTTTAACGGATATCCGGACCAAAAATATCCGTGAAAAACGGATATCCGCGGATATCCGGGTTCGTATCCGTTTTTTATCCGAGAAACGAATATTCGGACCAAACAGATACGGATCATGATTTCACGGATCGGCGGATAACGGATAACAAAAAACTCAATTACTCCCTCTGTTTCAATTTAGTTGTCATTTTAGAGTTTGACACACATATTAAAAAAATAGGTGAATTTTCTATTGTATCCTTATTTAACTATTATAATTCCAAACGATTTAATATTTTATTTATTTAATTATGGGCAAATGAGATAACCTTTATATCAAAAATTATATTGGAAAATGAGAATGACAACTAAAATGAAACAAAAAATTTAACCTAAATGATAAGTAATATGAAACGGAATGAGTAACAAATAACTCAATTCTTCTGTGAAAAAAACAAATAACTCAATTCTTACATTTTATACAATAGAATATTTAAATTATTGTTTTCTCAAATTTGTCATTGGTGTTTTGTAGAATTTTTCTTTTTATTATGCAATACATAATTATGTATTTATCCAATAATTAATTAAGAAAATTAAGGTAAGTATAGACTAGCGCTGTCAAAAATAATGTGATAAGTGATATTGGAATGGCGGGTAAATAGGATCGATCGCAATGCATGCTTGTGTCCGAAGTATGATGTCATCGTTTGTTGTTCCTCTGTCTCATTCGATCGGAATCACACTCATTTTGACAGAAGAGCTAGATTCGAGTCATAATTAAGCAACCAATTTCCACATTTTATTCTCTTCCACCACTCATCACCCTGGCTCTCATCTCTCCCTCCGGGAACACCAATCGTCGGAAGAAAAGAAACCGGCCGATGGAGAGTGAGGCATGGAAGGCACATGTGGCTATGGTCTGTGTGCAATTGTTCAACGGAGGATATCACGTCATTACCAAAGTGGCTCTCAACGTTGGTGTCAACCAACTCGTCTTCTGTGTCTTTCGTGATCTCATTGCTCTCTCCATTCTTGCTCCTCTTGCTTATCTTCGTGACAAAAAGACTGCACCGCCTCTGAATCGACGCTTACTCGTAGCTTTCTTCTTTCTCGGCTTAACTGGGTATGTAAAGTTTTGTTCTCCTCCCTTCTCCCTTTCTCTTATCTCCAACATTACAATCATCAAGTTGTTGTTTTTCGTGTGATTTAGGATATTTGGCAATCAGCTCTTGTTCCTGGTTGGTCTCAATTACACCAATCCCACTTATGCTGCAGCCATTCAGCCGTCCATTCCGGTTTTTACTTTCATCCTGGCTCTCATTATGGGGTAAAGACTCTATCGGGTCTCTCTTTACTTCTCTGACTCTTGCAAAACTATAGAGTTAATCAGTGCCTTCTCTTTCCAATTTTGTGTGTTGCTGCAGAACAGAGAGATTGAAATTATTCAAACTAGAAGGTCAAGCCAAAGTAGGAGGTACGCTGATTTGTGTTGCTGGAGCGGTACTAATGGTTTTGTTTCGTGGGCCGGCTTTGTTTGGGGAAACAGAGGCTGACTTCTTGGGTCATGGTGCAACAAAACACCCTGAAACATCCGGACAAATCATGTCCGACTTTCTCAGTGGACTTGGGAGATGGAATTTGGGAGTTTTGTGTTTGATTGGGAATTGCACTTGCATGGCTGCTTTTCTTGCCATTCAGGCATGTCATTTTGCTTCACATTATCCAAACAACTCAGTTTCAGTTATATTCTTGTCTGTGGACTTAACACGACAATGTAAATATATGATCAGGCCCCAGTCTTGAAGAAGTACCCGGCGAATCTTTCAGTTACAGCATACTCGTATTTCTTTGGCACTATGTTTATGGTGTCATCTGCTTTTTTTATGACCAATGACTCCACCAACTGGACTCTCACGAGATCTGAGTTCTTTGCTGTTATATACGCAGTATGTTCCTCACCTCATATGTTTGTTGTATAGCCTTTGTCACATTTAAGTTTCTCCAAACGAGTAACTCTGCTGCTTCAACTGTGCAGGGAGTAATTGCGTCTGCCCTCAACTATGGTCTCTTAACGTGGTCAAATAAGGTTTTGGGTCCTTCCTTGGTTGCTCTCTATAATCCTCTTCAACCTGCAGCCTCAGCTTTCTTGTCCAGAATCTTCCTCGGAAGCCCAATCTACTTGGGGAGGTTTAAGAAACTCTTTCTGTCTCTCTCTCCTTTTCTCGTCCCTGAAGTTTCCTAACTCACTCAGTTTTTTTTCTCATTCTTAGTGTTTTAGGCGGATTTGCAATCATCGCAGGTCTTTACAGTGTCACCTGGGCGTCTTATAAAGAAAAGAAAGCAGCAGCAACAACTGGTATCATCCCGAGCACCTCAAAGGAAGCTGAACCCTTGATTCACAAACACTATCAAAACAAACCAATTGGACATCTATCAACAAACACTCTCATCTCTTCAATAAAATCTGCAGATTGAACCAGATGTCCGGCTTCTTAAGATAACTAGGTTGTGCTGCTATGTTTTCTTAATATCCTTTGTGCAGACACCAGTGACTATAATAATTTCTGAACTGTATACATATCCATATAGGCATATACACATCAATGTTTGCATGTCTGATGCACAGCACAGCAAGTGGGCTTCATCTCTTTCACGATTGTGTCCTGGACTTTGATGCCATCCAGTTACATATGACATAGACGCTAAATGGCCTCAATGTGAAACCCACACTGCATATGACTCAGAATTATAGTCTCCAGCAGCTAAAACTTCTCTGACCCTCCATAGCTCTGAACATCTTGTCTGCATCTATCACCAAGACTTACTTCCCCTACAAATCAACCAGTTCACTTGTATCAAACCATTTTCTAACCCAGCTTTCTGGCATTCACTTGCACTCTCATTCCATTGTTATCGTCTGAATTTCCTATGCAACTTTCAGCTAAAGAACATACAGTACTAAACACAGCCAAAAGAGCTTTATATTGATGATTGCTTCAGAGTTTCACCACTAATTCAAGGAACAATCTGAGATCAAAATGAAGTCATTAATATAAGAGTTAATTCAGAGTATTTAAGAAGCTCTTTTATGATTTTATGGTTCTCTAAAAATTCCGGGGGAAAAAAATCATAGAATAGAGAAGAAAGTACCAGTGGACCTGACAAGTGATGAATCAACTGTATACCGATAATTACCCTTAGTTCTAAGGTCTACAAAATGTAAAGTTAAGATCTTCTCCAGGCTTTCTACAATGACTGAGAAACTTGAATTCAGCACGCAAAATGTTGTTTCATCGCTTCATACATCTGCATCACTGGATTCCCAACCTTCATCTTCTTTCCAAGATAAAACCGGATTGAATGAAGATGACTTATATGATACTGATTGCAAAAAGTTGAAATAAGCATACTTGATGTCGAACTGCATGTCATACCCTGGAGTATAGATACATATTTAGCTTATTAGAAGCAGGAGAGCCAGAAAAGTACTGATATGCCACCTGAAGACAAACAGAGAATGGAAGCAAAATAAAACTCTTACAGTAGTTAACCGCAATGGTATAGCCACCATCTCCTGGGGTTTGACCAACATGGTGAAACCACATGCTTGGCCTGAAAAATTTAGACGAATTATCTGTCGGAATCATGACCAAAACATACCATTCCCATCTCTGATATTTGTTTTTTATAAAGCAAAAATAATACCAAAGTAGATACGTTACTGATTGAACCTAATTAGACATATACTGGGCGAAATTTGTTCTAAGAATTCTCAATTTGTGGAGCAAAGCGATTGAGATTCTTACAGGTAAAGAATCTCGCCAGCCTTGACAGTACAATGATACGGCTTCGGGCCATTGAAGAACAAAGGATATTTCAATCTCTCGCTTGCTTCTTTCTCTGGTGAAGGGTATGGATCAACACTAGACCAAGGTACATGCCTCATCGGCTGCTCAAGCTCAAGCTTGATCACTTCAGTATCCTACAAAAATTCAAACTTATTATCTTATTTAACAGCATTCCGTGGAAACTAAAGTCATTGAAATTCAATCTGAGAATCTCACAGACTCGATCGTAAGAGTAATTGGCTGCTGGATATTCTTGAATATAGAGGCGGTGTACATCGGTAGGAGGTAGGAGAAGGAAATGTTTCTCCCCTGAAACGACGGCGTAAAGGTTCTCATAGTGATCTTTGTGGAAAGAAGTCACGGAGAGACCAGTACCTATCCAAAGGTTTACAGCTTCCGGCGAACAATCGAGCGCCTCCGTAGCCCACTCAATGTCACCGTCGCAATCTGCAGTAACAGTTGAATACTCTGTTCTCAAACAATCGTTTTGCTGCTGTAAGTACGCGACCTTTTGTCCCCTAGAAGACGATCGAACGGCCTGAAGAGCCTCCGGGAACGGAAGTTTCTCAACATGAGCCGAAGCGAAACAGAGATTTTTATCTTCGGTGCTCCCTTTGTTATTAATCGGAGTGACGGCATCAGCGGAGCCGTTAGGTGTGAGGTGTAGTGAGACAAGGTCATTTGACAAAGCTCCGGCAAGGTACGCCGGATCCGACCAGAGTTTTAGAGCCGGCCAGTGAGCTATGGCGTTGGAGATTACGCACGGCTTGTTCTGAGATACGTAGTCTCGGAGAAACTTCAACGGAGACGGCGGAGTATCAAGGCGATCGATTTCAGTTCCCAAGCTCAATTCCCTCACTTCTCTCCACAAATTCTGTATTTCCTTAGCCATTGACAGTAAATCCCTAATTTCTCACAAAAACTGGCGGGATAAAAAATATACGGGTTTTTAACCAAGAACCCTAGTTTATGAGTAGCATTAAAAAACTGTTTGATATAAATAAAAATTTTAAATAAATTCGAAGTCCTCAAGAAGGAAGAAGATGAATTGCTCTTATCTAATTTCCAGCGACGCTTCCGTCGTGTCACGGCGGTGGACTGATGTATCATTCCGGCAGTGTTTATTTCTCCCGCGGCAGTTACTCCGGCACTCACCGTATCCTTCGCTTCTCCTATGCGGCCGATTAGTTGCCACTGTAAATGATAACTTTAGTAAACAATCGTTTGGTACGAGAAATTGCTTTCCGTCACTACTTACCGGAGACCTCGACGGAAGTAATGGCAATAATAATAATGGAAATGGAGGCGGCGGAGACGGCAGTTGGTGGTTTAACAGCGGCGATAACTCTGATGATTCTTCTTTCCATTTGAGATTTTTGTGCTTTCTTGTATTGGTCTTGTCTTGTTTCTTCCATTTCCGATTATCAGCAGCCTCCGCCATAGCCAAAGCTCCGGAGTCTGATAGTAGTGGAGATACCGAGAAAGAAACAATTTGGGAAGTGAGAGGAAGTAAAAGAAAACGACTTTTTCCCGATTTCGTCAGAGATGAGTTCGTTTCTGAAGAGTCTGCTTTCGAATTATCATCTTCTCTGACTCCTGAGAATCTCGTAGCTCAATGCAGAAACCTTCTGACTCAATTTCTTCTTCCTGAGGGTTTCCCCAATAGTGTCACTTCGGATTACCTCGATTACTCTCTCTGGAGAGGCGTTCAAGGGATTGCCAGCCAAATCAGCGGCGTTCTTGCCACTCAGGTAGACGACTGAGTACAGTTCATAGCTTATCATCTCTTCTAGGCATTTCCACGAGTAGCTGTTCATATTTTCTTGGGTGTTTTTTTTGGTAGTCTTTGCTTTATGCAGTTGGGTTGGGTAAGGGAGCAATTCCTACAGCTGCAGCTATCAATTGGGTGCTTAAAGATGGAATCGGGTATCTTAGTAAGATAATGTTATCGAAATACGGACGCCATTTCGATGTTCATCCCAAAGGATGGAGGCTATTTGCTGATCTTCTTGAAAACGCTGCTTATGGTATGGAGATGCTCACGCCGCTGTTCCCTCAGTTTTTTGTTATGATAGGTGCTGCTGCTGGTGCTGGCCGATCTGCTGCGGCATTGATCCAGGTTCTCTTTTCATATTCGAAAGCCTTTTCGCATATGTAGCTCATGTGCTGCATTGTGTATAGTTTAATAGTAGCACCAGTGGCTACTGTGGTCGTAAGGCTTAAGGCTGAACTTATCATCTACTTGTCTGCAGGCTGCTACTAGAAGTTGCTTTAATGCTGGCTTTGCTTCTCAAAGGAACTTTGCCGAGGTCTATTACAATTTTTATAATGCCTTTGCATTTAAACCTTTATGTTTATCACTATCTACATGTTATTGAATCCACAAAGCTATTTCCTTTTTTTAGTTTGTGCACCAACAGCTTCTTTTGTAGGTAATTGCCAAGGGTGAAGCTCAAGGTATGGTGAGCAAGTCAGTGGGTATATTGTTCGGAATAGTGGTTGCCAATTGCATAGGAAACTCTCCTAGTCTTGCCCTTGCTGCATTTGGAGTTGTGACATCAATCCATATGTATACCAATCTCAAATCTTACCAATGCATCCAACTCCGGACTCTAAACCCATATCGTGCAAGTAATTTATCTCCTACAGCTGCCTAATTTATTCAACATTCATCAAACTCTTCTGACAAAACCAAACATAACATCTCCCTATATACTGTACAGGTTTGGTATTCAGTGAATATCTCATCAGCGGCCAAGCTCCTCTAATCAAGGAGGTCAATGACGAAGAACCTCTTTTCCCAGCTGTTCGGTTTTTGAACATAAAGTCTCCAGAAAAGGTGAAAATGACACTCTCCCTTTTAAACTCTCTTGATGTCTCATCAGCCAGTTTAAAACTCAGATGAAGAAACAATGCTCAATAGCGTGGTTCTCATTATCTACTTTATTCAGCTGCAAGATTTTGTCTTATCATCAGAAGCTAAAGCAGCAGCTGCAGACATTGAGGAACGGCTTCAACTAGGGTCAAAGCTCAGCGATGTTATTCACAACAAGGAAGAAGCAATAGCACTCTTTAATCTGTATCGTGATGAAGGCTACATCCTTACAGAACACAAAGACAGATTCTGCGTAAGCAATAACAAACCTTTTCATCAGTATTATTAGACAAAATCTCTCACCATTTTGCCTCTTGTAATTGTCAGGTGATGCTTAAGGAAAGCGCGTCACCTCAAGACATGCTGAGGTCATTGTTTCAAGTAAATTATCTCTACTGGCTAGAGAAGAATGCTGGGATCGAAGCTGCGAGTACTTACTCAGACTGCAAACCAGGCGGTCGCCTTCACATTTCTTTAGATTATGTGCGACGAGAGTTTGAACATGCTAAAGAAGACAGTGAATCAGTAGGTTGGGTAACTGAAGGACTGATAGCTAGACCTTTACCTAGTAGAATCCGTCTAGGTTATGATCTCGAACCTTCATCTTCTACTTCCAGCTTATAAACTCAGCAAAACCAGGGCTAGTGGATTGATAACGTATTAGATCCTATTTGTTTTTCGGTATAGTATAAATACATTGTCTCTGTTCATCTTCCATTGGAATTCTGTAAGCTTTTCGGAGATTTACATGTCTCTCAAGTCAGAAGATTCGTTTGTTCAGATCTAATCCAACCTTATATTAGAAAATCAGATACTTAAGATTACAGATTAGATTTGGATTTCACTTTCTGGATCTGTATACATGTCATTCCCAACAAAACAGTGTTGCATAGTATAATATTATTTCAATATAACTTCAGATTCTAATATTTTAACTAAAGTCATTCATTTCGACATTTACAAACATGCCTGACATTAACGTACTGGACCCCACAACATTAATATATCAAGTATTTCACAATCTCCTCATCTATCAGATCAAATCTAGGATCCTACTGCGATCTTTTGCAGATTAACTACAGTTACAATACAAATGAAACAAAATGGCAAGTTAGCCTTACGAGATAGAGATATCTGATTCTACTGAACAAAAGGGTATCGCGCAACGTAGAATTCTCTTACACGCGAAGCACCGTCTCTAGCAAGTATACCTTCGAGATCTCCAATGATCCTAGCTAGCCAAATCTCCAGGTTCCTCTGAACTTCTTTCAAGTTGTTCTTGATCAAATCCAGTGACCTTCCTGTATTCATCTTAGCTTGGTTTAGTTGATCTCCTTGGTTACTCCTTGTGATTTCTGTCTGCAATGAAACTAGCTTCTGCCCTGTCTCTGATGCCCTCTGCTGAAGTCTGAAACACTCGAGCAGAAACTCAGTTTGTCTTTGTGTCCTAAACTCGGGTCCTAGAGTTGCATCGCACGGATCACTACTCTGCTGCAAACAGTAGAAGTACAAAGCACTTTCTTTAGCTCTTAAGTAACTAAACTCAACAATGTGTTCATAACCAAATTACATAAAGAGTGTTAAGAGAGTAAACCATTCTTCTGCACAGATCATCAATCTTCCCTGAAAGAGCTTGATACCGCTTTGCTTGTTTTCTCAACAAAGACGGAATCTTTGAAATGTCATTACGACAAACTTTCTCCAGATTTAGTAATTCCTCTTCAAGTAACCTTAGTTTCGCAGAAACACCTGTCGCTTCACTATCTATCTTCCATGGTGATTCCCTTCTGTATAATGAATGATAAGGTTACATTGCTCATCATTTCAAAATTTCAATCAAATCAAATACTTACCTTGGCACAAAATGCTTCATACGATACACAGATTCCAGAGATTCATACTGTTTATCCTACAAACAAAACAAAACCCTTATTAATAATCAAACACCAATTCTTCTCTCTCAATTTATGAATCGAAATTAAAAAACAAAATCAAAACCTGGAAAGGGTTAGTATTGGATTCGTTCCAGAGATTAGGACTTGGATTAACCCCATAAGCTGAGGGTGATGATACAGTGAAGTGATCCACACCGTAACGTTCAGTGGACTCATCTCCTTCTCTTTCTTCATCTTCCTCAATTCCTCTTCTAGACATAAACCCAATCATCTCATCTCTCTCACTCACTTCTCTCTCCAATTCATTAATCCTATTCATGAAATCTTCCCTCTCTTCCTCCATTTCGTGAATCCGGTTCAACAATCGTTTCTCCTCTTCTTGCCAAGCGTTCCTGTGGCTAGCGAAAATGTCGACGACACGCGCGTTAGCCTTTGAGTCTTCCACGCGCCGAGACTTCATCTGACGGACTTGATCTTCCGCCGTTGCTAGTCGTCGTTTGAGCTCCTTAACCTCCGACATTAATCGCGGAACGAGAGAGATTGCTTCGCTTGGGAGATGAGCTAACATTATTGAGAAGCTTAAACCTAGAAATGACTTCGCTAAATTCTTCAAATCATTATGGTCATCTTCTTCATCGACAACGCTTCTCATTCTCAGTCTCTCTTCTTCTTCAGCTTCAGGAACAACAGTCGCCATTTTTGTGAGCTCAGAGAAGCACGAAAGATACTAAGAAAAGACAATCTTTGTTATTTAACTTTTTCTTATTGTAATCTACTAGCAGAAAAAGAAAAGCCACTTTAAATGTACTATGAAAATGTTATTTTAATACTATATTTTTTGGCTCAATGATAATAATTATTAAAATAATATTTTTTCCTGGAAATTTCTTTGTTTTTGTTAAACAAAAATGATATTTCTTGACAATAGTTTATACAATTATGGATCAAAAGAGACAAAAACAAAATAATGCTTTTGTTTTACTTTGTTTGTGTTTGCAAGTTTAAAATTTAGATCACAAAGTCTTAAAAAATAATGTAATTTATATAGTACTACCATATATTATGAACAACTATAGCACATGTTGCTACAGAAAAATTATTAATTAGTCTGACTTTTTATTAATATTAAAGATCTGATTTAGCAATTGAAAATGCATCTAGCTGGAATTATTATTTTAAATTCATTTAACAATCATAGCATTATTATAAACCAAATAAAATAATCATAGCAGAGTTTGGTTAGAAAATTCGAGTAAGTGTATGGTTACAAATATGAATCTAGAAGTGATATAAATATGAGTAGTCGATTGTCTGACTTGAATGAGGCAGGACCATAAAGATAAAGTGAGAGAGGCTTCAAGTCATGAATGCAACAACAAGATCAAACATTAGAGATCACGGACCCGACCAATCTCCACCTCCCAAATACACATGATTTCATCTGTCTTTAAGAGCTAACTTGTCATTTTTTCTACCACTAAGTTTAATTTATTTTTGGCTTAGGATTGGGTCATTCTTATTCACCCCTTCAATAACGAAACAAAAACATGTATGGCAATATTAAAACTTAAAAGCTTTGGGTGTCGTCTCATGAAAAACAAAATACTGTAAAATAACACAGAAATTTATTTAGATGGAAGAAGAATTTAAAAATCACTTGCATTAGCATGCGACTCACTGCCAAAGTAAATTCACCACAACAGATCCAAGCCTGTCTTTAAAAACAATGATACAATATTCTCTAAACCAGCAGATACAAATAACCGAAGCATGTAATTATACAATACAATGTTTATTAGAAAAATAATAAAATATAAAAGTTTACAGCTTCCAAAATTCATTGAGTTACACATTTATTAGCAAAACAGAATTCATGAATATGAAAAAAGAAATTCTGTTAATCTCATCTTATTTGAATTAGAGATTCAACTGTCTAATATATACAAATGTACTCAATAGTAAACCAAAATAAAGCAGTACAAATCCATAAATGGTTATTAAACCATATAAAATGTATAATATTGATATTCCCCTTTAGGATGAAGCTGTATAAATTTTATGGAGTCCCATCTTGCTTATGGAATCACGAAAAGTAGAAGGAAACAACAGTTAACATATTAGCAAGCTGAAAAGTGGTCTTTACATACATTGTCTTGATCATCCCTTCTTCTATCTTTTCACAGATCTTATGACACTGCATCTCAATGTATTTAGATATCTCGTGAAAAACAAAGTTACCTGCAATGTGAAGAGTTGTTGTATTATCACAGCAATATAAGTTAGAAGAGTAAATGGAACACGCAATTCCTTGAGAATACAAGTCAACCATATAAGTTCTTTAGTGGCCATGGACGTTGCTCGGTACTTAGTTTTAACATAACTTAAGGGCAACAGTATCTTGCTTCTTGGACTTCCACAAGACTAAATAATCAGCAACAAATATTGAATATCTAGTGAAAGATTGACGACTGTTAGGGCACGCTCCCCAATTAGAGCCAAAATATCTACAAGTGTCAAAAGAAGCCTCAAAAAAATATAATAAACCAAGACTAATTGTGCCTTTCAAGTATCTGGCTCTAATGAAGACAGTGAGATGTACAACAAGGAACACTACTACAAGCTGTATGACAATTGGGTTAAAATCAGTGAAGAAAAGTTGGTCCTCACAAAGGAAAAGTTTGCTCTAGAGGCTCGTGTAAACGCACATGAATCTGCTGAAAAAGACAAACAAGTAAGTGACTTACCCCTTGATCCCTTTGATACTAATGAAAATTCTATACTTCTGTGGCAAAACAGGTGCGAACAGGATCAAAAGGGAAAAAGCAACTCTCTTGCAGAATCAGTTAAGAGATAGGGAAAATAGATCAGGATGTTAAATAATGGAACTAAGAATCTTGATGAGATCCTTGAGTTAGGGACAACTGGAAAGCACCACTATGGGTTAGGATATCAAGCCAACCATGACCAAGCTGGAAGCTCGTTAAAGGCTGTGAAGTTTATTAAAAGTAGTAGAAGCAACGTAACAAACGAAGGGGATATCCAAACTCAACAAGGTCATACAAGACAGAGCGTAATACCAGCACGGGTTCGCACATCATCAACACAGTCTCAAAGGAGATGCATCACATTGGGAGCATACAACTGCTATTACTGTAACAAAGTAGGTCATGGTCGAAGAAACTGCTACAAATTGAAATAGAGACTTCACACTGTGTGGGAGCTGAGGTGATGTCACGTCGAGCCAACTCAATACATGAGTTTTTGGGTAGCCAAGTCAGATCTGTATGGAGAGATACCAGAAGAAGATAACCTAAAGTATCTCAAACAATTTGAAAGACTGAAGGTTCAAAGTGGTGGAAAACAGAACTGATGAATCACATGGTGAAGGATCTATGTTACAAGGACATGTTGCTTACACCTCCTCACAAGGACATGAAGATGATCCATGGTACTTTGACAGCGGATGCTCTAGACTCATGACAGGCCGTCAATCATCTTTGTCAAATTTTATAGAAATAGTTGGACCTAAGGTTACCTTTGGAGGTGGAAGCAAGGGAAGGGTAAGGGTAAAGGAGATACTCATGGATCAGATAATCCTGAACTGACCAGCGTGTACTATGTAGATGGACTGCAAACTTAATCATCATCAGTCAGCTATGTGACAGTGACTTGGATATGATGGGTAACAAGACAAGCTGCAGAGCAGTTGATGCCAATGGTAGCATCGTATTAACAGGGTCTCGTACCAAGAATAACTATTACAAGTAGGAAATAACAGAAACATGCCACTCTGCGGTGGTATCACAATTAGAACTGTGGCACAGGCGGATAAGGCATATGAATGTTCAGAGTCTAACAAGGTTGGTAAATGCAAAGGTTGTAAGAGGGCTTCCACATACCAAGGACAAGGACATAACTGTGTGTGATGGGTGTAACAAAGGAAAACAAATCAAGGTACAACATAAGATGGTAGCTGAAGTAACATCTAAGAACATTCTCAAAATGATACATATGAACCACATGGGGGCAGTTCAAATCGAGAGTCTTAACGTTAAGCGATACATCCTTGTCTTTGTAGATGATTTCTCGAGGTTCACATGGGTTAGGTTCTTGAGAGATAAGTCTAATGCAATTGACAGTTTCAAGATACTTGCACTACAATTGAAAGTTGAAAGAGGCCGCATAGTACAAATCAAAAGTGACCATGGAAGAGAATTCCAGAATGAGAACTTTGACAAGTTTTGTCAGAAACAGGGAATATTGCATCAGTACTCTGCTCCGAGAACTCCACAACAAAATGGGGTGGTTGAACGAAATAATTGCACTCTTCAGGAGATGGCATGAGTTATGCTTCATGGTAACAAATACCAACAAGATTTTGGGCTAAAGCAGTTAGCACTGCGTGCTATGTGGTGAACCTTGTATATGTGAAGCTTGGTACTAATATGACCCGTTACAAGATCTGGAAAGGGAAGGCACCAAACCTCAGTTACTTTAGAGTGTTTAGTTGTGTATGCTACATATAAGATGACAAAGATCAGCTGGGTAAATTTGAATCAAGGTGTGATGCAAGGATATTTTTGGGATATGCATCAAACAAAATGACTTATAGAGCCCACAATAAAAGATCAAAAATAGTCATGGAATCAATCAATGACGTGTGATGAAGCTCATGGGTCTATCATGGTATCCGTTAATCTACCTGAGTTTACGGAAGTGGGTACTGGTTGGGAGCAGGAAGAAGTTAGTAAATCAGAGGAGATTGTTATACATGATATTGGTTGTACAGATATCAGTACTACAGAGCAACCTAAGGTACATAAGAATCACTCACAGGCAGATGTTATTGAGAACATGAATCAGAGGGTCACTCATGGTAAACATATTGACTCTAGAGAAATGATTTAGAGAAATGATTCAGTACCCATATTTTCTCTATCAGATTGAACCTATAGATATCAGAACTTCTTTAATTGATGAATACTGGTTGAGAGCGTGCCAAGAAGAGCTTGAATAGTTTCACAGAAATAGTGTATGGGATTTAGTGATGAAGCCCACATGTGTCAATATAGTGGAAACTAAATAGATATTCAAGAACAATATAGATGGTAATGGGAACATCACAATAAACAAAGCTAGATTAGTAACACAAGGGTATTCTCAAGTTGAAGGAATAGACCTTGATGAGACCTTTTCCCCAGTAGCTCGGTTGGAATCTATCCGGCTACTGCTAGCTATTGCATGTGTACTGAATTTCAGGTTGTACCAGAGTGATGTTAAGAGTGCATTCTTCAATGGGCTGCTACAGGAGGAAGTGTATGTTTCACAACCAAAAGGATTTGAAGATCCCAAGCATCTTGAGCATGTCTACAAACTCAGGAAAGCTCTATATGGGCTGAAACATGCACCAAGACTCTTCTAGTTTCTGATCAACCTTGGCTTCAACAAAGGATCAGTGAATAAGACTCCCTTTATTCAGCGAGATTGGAAGAGGATTCAAGTTGTACAAGTGTACCTAGATGATATTGTGTTTGGAAGCATAAAAAGGTATAGCGTCGACTTGTTAGCCAAACTGATGACATCGGAGTTTGATATAAGCATAGTGAGTGAGCTGAACTATTTTCTGGGATTACAGTATCAACGGTCTGATGTAGGAATCTTTGTGTCACAGAGTACCTATGCTAAGAATCTAGTCAAACGGTTTGATATGCAGACAAGCAAATCAGTGAGAACTCTAAAGAGTACAACCAGCAAATTAGCTCGGGATGAAGACAAGCAGTATATGGATGAGAAATTCTACCAAGCCATGATAAGAAGTTTTTTGTACCTCACAACGAGTACAACATACTTGTGTCTTAGTGTGGGAAATTCTGCTCGGTACCAGACTGATCTAAAAAGGTCTCATCTGGCTGCTGTTAAACTGATTATAAAATCTGTCAAAGGTACATCAGATCATGGTCTGTCATACACAAAGAAAATGGACCAGAAGTTGACAGGGTTCTGTGATGCTGATTGGGCAGGAAGTTTGGATGACACAAGGAGTACATCAGGTGGGTGTTTCCTTCTTGGAAATAATCTCGTGTCTTGGCCTAGTAAGAAACACGTTTGTGTCATTCTATCTACTGTAGAAGTTTAATTTATTGCATTAGGTAGTTGTTGTGTTCAACTCATATAGATGAAACAAATGCTTGCAAATTATGGTTTGATTTCAAACACCATTCTTGTGCATTGTGATAACATGAGTGCTATAAACATATCAAAAAACCTTGTGCAACATTCTAGGACTAAGCATATTGATATCATGCATCATTTCATTTGTGAGTTAGTAGAGGAGAAACATGTAGAGATCACTCAAGTTGCATTAGAGAATCAGTTGGCTTATATATTCACAAAATTGTTAGAATTGAACACATTTTTTAAAAATTTACAGAAGGCACTTGGTATTTATGAACATTGAAACACATTGTCTTTAACAACATGTGTTTGTGCAGATCAATACAGTAGTTGTAATTTTTTTTTTTTTTCTGTTTCCTTGGACACAACTCCCACAACACAAAATCTCTTGTTGGCAATTCATCTCAGAGAAAGAGTTGCTCTTCATGCGGGTCTCAGTGTTGCTTTACAGAGGTATTATGGGGTTTTTTCTCATGCTTAAAAAAAGGAAAAGAAGAATTTTTTTTAAAAACCAGTAGTGTACAAAAGATAGTTAGTCATTATTTCCTTTAAAAAAACAAAACAAAAAACAAAAACAAAAAAAAACAACAAGAGGGGGAAAATGTAAGGACTATAGGACTGGGGGTATACAAATATATCTGTAAGTATTTCTCAGGCCTATATGGTGATGTGTAGACTATCTGAGTTGATCAGTAAGTGTGAAAACTACTCAAAAATGAGAAATGGCTACCTTGCTGGGCTGATGGCTTGACGTTTCTTCAAATACAAAACCCTCAAGTGCTCTGTTATACCGAAATCACTACAGACTTCTTGTTAAGATAATGAGTCTTCTTTGCCATGGGTACCTTGTGTCTTATATACCTGAACAAGCTTACTTAATCTTAGTTATCTTAGAGGATATGCTCGTTCTCTAGTCACATGCTTAGTCTCTCGTGGGTCATTCACATGTCTTACAATGATGTGCTTGCTCTTCTGAAAATTGTGTTTTAATTCGCTTCAGCACACAAGCCCTATTAAACATATTGTATTCTCATTTAGGCACTTCCTGGTAACTTATTCATTGTAGTTGTGATGCTTTTTTGGACTTGTATTTCTGATTTGCAAAAATAAGACTGTCTTGTGAGAAACTGCATATGTGAATCATGTGTGTTTATGAGTATCTTTGCAGAAAATGTTTGTATCATGATTGCATGTCTCACGAATACTTCAGTCTGTCTAAACTGTTTGTCTCTGACTATGCACTCAAACAGGGGGAGAAACAATACTTGTCTCATATTGTGTTTAATGTCTTGGGTTTTCTAGATTGGATGAAGTACATAGGTTATGAACTGAATTTTCTATTAGCTCTGTTGTTATATGTATGTGTACTCTCTGCTTTTTTTAGCTCTGTTTTATAGGGAGCTTGAGTTGACACATTCAGATACAAAGGGGGGTAATGAAAGAACATGTGAGTGACATAATAAGGTGATGTGGCATGATAAATTGAGTGGGTTCTGCTCTTGGTTAAAATAAAGCTGATGCAGAGTCAACAAAAGAGAGTTTGAAGAACATGTGACTATCCTTATAGAGGTGAAAGAAAATAATGGATCAACTCTTTGCTTCAAGTGTAGCCGATGTGGTGATTGCTGATTGAAAGGTTTACAAGCTCCATGTACAAAAAGGATGTAGCATCAAAATGCAAAGATAAGAATTAACTGCAGTATGAAAGGGAATGCTAACTCAACCTGAATGTGTTATACAACAACATAATATGAGGGAAGCAAGGGGTTTACTCTGTTGGTTTTGCAGGATGCTGAAGACAGCAAGGCTCTACAACAAGGACATGGTGCATAGCGTTTTCGAGTGTTTCTCAAGACCAAAGGGAAGCCCTAGATGAGCTGAGACTATTTAAGTAATGCTCAACACTTGGAGAAGGGTGGAACTTCTAGAGAGAAAAATTGGTAGTTCCAAGTTTTGAAAGTGTGCTTGGTGAGTGAAACAAAGTGGGTTACAACAACTACAAGTCTGTAGTGTTGTGTGAGCTGGGAGCTCAGAGAGTTACAGCAGCTGCAAGTCTATAGTGTTGTGTGAGCGAGTGAGTTCGGGCGTATGTTGCAACAGCTGCAAGTCTGTAGTGTTATGTGAGCGAGTGAGTTCAAGAGTATGTTGCAACAACTGCAAGTCTACAGTGTTGTGTGAACTAGGGAGTTCAGAGAGAGTTGCAATAGCTACAAGTTTGTAGTGTTTTGGGGCTTTGGGTAGTTAGGAATAATTCAGTGACAAACCAAGTTGTGGTTGTGTGTAAATCTGAATAAACAAGACTAAACTTTGTTTATATTATTCTTAATACAAAAGCTTAAGGAATCTTTGTGTGTCTCTGTCTAGCGATTGTTGTACATGCATCTTCATTATGTGTATATCTTGCTCTATAATTGTCTCGTGTTCACCTCTATAGTACATTGTGTGTCTCTATTTTGGTACTTTCAAACATGTCATGGATTTACTTGCCACTATGGGATTCATGGGATCGACTGGTTCTAAACCTTTAGCAACACATGTGGAACCAAATTTGAAACTCTCTAAATCGGATTGTTCTCCTATTGAAAATGCCAAACAGCAGGCTTGGCCCTGGACTAAAACCTGATAAACAAGGGCTTTAGGCATCATATAAAATATAAAAAATTTGGAACATCAATTTCATAAAGAATAGTTAGTGTATTGATTAAGCACTATTAATAATAAAGACAAAAGGCATGTTTGAGTCTTATTAATTTTTCTTTGGCTTTTTTGGCCCCTAAATCTATTTCCCAATTGCTAATATACATCTCCTTTCCTAAAGATAAAGAATAGCTAAGTACATTGTAGAAGTTTTTAGAGTGAGTATAAAGAGAAAGGAAGGTACTGGAAATCTGTGAGACTATCGGACCAGAAGTTGAAGTTGAAGCAACTAAAGTCTCTTGAAATAGTGTAACACTAGGAGGCTTCAGTTTAGAACTAAAATAAGAAATCAAACCTTAAATTTGTTATTTGGATATATTCTCTGTTGAATCTTGTTGAGATGGAGTAGACTGATGAGAGGAAACATTAGCAGCAACAACTAAAGGTTCAATAGTAGTTTTCTTGTCTTACATATGATGTCCTAGAAGATATCCATGGAGTTTATAATATTTGTCAACTATATGACTAGTCTTGGAGCAATGTAAGCATTTGGGAGTTTGATTGTTTCCTCCATATGCAAGTAAAACATTCAAAATATCAGGTACACCAACTCGAGTGTGAAATTAAGAAGGTTGAGGAACAACTATATCAACAAATCCAACTACTCATTGGCTTTCATCATGATCCAAGATATTATAAATCTTGTTTAGACCTGGTCTTGGTTTCATATTCAATATTTGAGTCCTGATGTTACTGAACTCATCATTTAATCCCATTAGAAACTGTATAATCCTACTTGTTTCTGCTTCCTCAAGAAGTTCCTTCACTTTATCACTATTGCATCGTTTAATTGAACTTGATTTAGTGTTTGCAAGTTATTCATATATTTTTATTCTTAGTATAATAAGCAGATAAAGGTAATCTACCTTGTTTCATTGTCACTAATGATTGTTCCAGTTGATATTTATGATGAAGTTTATTGTTTTTAAATCTCATATACAGATCATTCCACATCTCAACAACATTTTCATAATAAATAATACTACTATAGATTTCACTATTAACAATATTCAATATCCATGATTTCAGCATATTGTTGCATCGATTCTATATTTTATAAGAGCGGTGATCATCAGTTAATCGGGGTCAGGTTCCATCAACAAAAATTAACTTACTCTTTGCAGCAAGACTCATCCTCATTGCTATAGCCCGAATATTGTAATTCATTCATCTAATATATGAGAAACGATGTTCAAACCTGGATGATCAGCATAATGTAGGTATAATGGACTATGACTATTGTCGAAAGATTCAATATCCAAATCAACATGATATTGAGGAAAGGACCTTGGAATCGGACTTAGCTTTTCAATTGCAGTGACAGATTCCATTGAAGAGAACAATCTCGACTTAATTGAAAATCTGAAGCTTCATCTCCTTGAATTGAGTTTCTTCGAGCTTTTCCTCCTTGTTGTACCATTTTATTTCCATTTGAGTTAAATAAAGTGATTAACCGGATGAAAAAGAAAATAAAAGTAGAATTCAAGCTTTGACGTAAAGAAAATTGATGAGAATTTTAGCAGAAAATGTTGTGACACCATATTAGCAAAACAGAATCCACGAATATGAAAAAAGAAATCTTGTTACTCTCATTTCAAATGAGAGATCCAAATGTTCTATATATACAAATGTGCTCAATAGTAAACCAAAATAAACCAATACAAAACCAGAAATGGTTATTAAACCATATAAAATGTATTATGTTGATAGCATTTTCTTTATATAATAGAACAATTTTTTTTGTCAACTTAACTCAATTAAGAGAAAGAAAAAGAACAATGATAAGGAACAAAGTTTACAAAAGCATGATTCCTAGATAAACTTCTAACGCTACGAGCTAGGGAATCGACTTTATAGTTGAGGTCGCGTGGGATCCATATCAGCAAACAACATCAGAAAGAACTCCTAAGACGGGCAAAATCCTTCAAATACGGTCGAAAGGCTGGCCATCCTGATGGTTCCTCAATCATCTTCAACAAATCAGAACAATCGACCAAAAACTTTACCTCCATGAGGTTAAGACCCGCCAAAATTGTCATGGCCTAGAGGAGGGCCTCAAATTCCGCATGTAGTGGGGAAAGACTTCTCCTGATGCTATGTGCTCCCATGTTTACCCCTTCACACTCGTAGGGAAAACAAAATCAGTCTAAACCTGTAAAAAGATTTGAATCCTTCCAAGATGCATCGGCCATACATCTGTATCATGTAAAAGTCGGGTCTGCGATAATAGGTCTAGATAATATAGCCTTGTTAACATTTATAACTGATGGCAAAACACCTCTTGTATCATAGCTTTCTTTGTGTGCTAATGCCCAGGCTTCTGCATCAACTTCTGCTTCCCTAATTATGTCTCGAGGATCTTTATCTTTATTCTTGAAAGTTTTATCATTTCTTACCTTCCAGAGGTACCATAAAATTCAAGGGAAACTTGTATGATCCACTTGACTAGGCAATCTCCAAAAAAGGTAATCAAAATTAGAGTAAACTGACGTACTGAGGAATTGTGAGTCGGTCGGAATCTTCGACAAAGCCCAAGTTTGGATTGTCGGAGGACATTCAAAGAGCATGTGGTTTATCGTTTCTTCATGTGCTCCACATCTGTCACAACGGATATCACATTGTATGCCCCTTCTTGCTAGATTATACTTTACTGCCAATTGACCCGATAAGGCTTGCCACATAAAGTGTTTTAATTTTTGAGGAACATCTACTTTCGAGACTTTATTTTGTAAATCAAGTATGTTTGGCCCATGGAAAAGCTCATATTACTGAGCAATATTACGCTCCGCCCAATATCTGGAACGAACTGAATAAACCCCCGACTTGGTAAAGTGACATCCTAATCTATCCGGAGTGGTTAGTCGTGGAATATGTTTTCCCAATATGATACTCACATCGGTTTGCGTGAAAAATTGTCTAACCAAAGTTTTTTTCAAGAGCCGTGAACGAGCGTCAATAAAATCAGATACTCTTAAGTCTGGATATAGAATATAATAGAACAATTTCTCAATTTCCAAATTAATTTATGATATTTACAAGAAAACAAGTAAACGAACTAAACGACGACGTTGCGTTTAACAAAAAACGGTGTCGTTTCCAGAATGTGAGAGAGGGAAAAAAGGAAAATACGCGAAAACATAACTGCGAAAAATTCTCCCGCTATAATTTGGAAAACTATTTGAAGAGATTCGTATGTCACGCGGATCGACTATATCAACCGTTGATTATTTCTTAATCTACGGTCAATACACATCCTTGTCATTTAATAAGATTGAGATCACTGAGTGCTGACTATATAAAACCCATTGCTCTTCTTTTCACCTCACATCTCATACATTTATTTGTTCCGAGAGCAAACTAAATCCAATTTTCTTGAGAAACTTTTGAGATTTTACTGGGAAAATGTCAGGTCGTGGTAAGGGAGGTAAAGGTTTGGGCAAAGGAGGAGCCAAGCGTCACAGGAAGGTTCTGAGAGACAACATCCAAGGAATCACTAAGCCGGCGATTCGGAGATTGGCTCGTAGAGGAGGTGTCAAACGTATCAGCGGTCTGATCTATGAAGAGACACGTGGCGTCCTCAAGATTTTCTTGGAGAATGTTATCCGTGACGCAGTCACTTACACCGAGCACGCACGGAGGAAGACGGTGACCGCCATGGATGTGGTTTATGCGCTCAAGAGACAAGGAAGAACTCTCTATGGATTCGGCGGCTAGGGTTTTCATTTTAATTTCATGTTATCTTTCAGAATTTGATAATTAAGTATGTAATTGCAATTTCGTGATTGGAATCCTCTTTTAGTAACTACATATCTTCCTTATGCTTCGGCTAGATCCTTCGGATTCAACGCATTATCAACATTGTGAATCTCGCATATGAAAAAAAAACTAAACGTCTTGATTATAGGAGTCGATAACCGGATCGGTTTAGTTGAAATCTTGATCAAGCTCTGTATAATGAATCGCACTGTGATTAACGGCTATTATAAGCACACGTCGATACCTAATTTGCTAGATTAGAAGATAAATCAAAGTATATACTGACGTTTAAAATTAAATATAATTGTCAAGTCGTAGTAATCTTCCATGTTCTAGAGAGAAAGAGAAGGGTCCAGGAGACGAAGATTTAATTTGAGCCAGCTCTTTCATGAGCTCTCGCCGTGATTTTGATCGGAAATGGGAGCTATGGGAAACGAAGACGCCGTCGTTATAGAATTGGGGAAAAAGGCGGGAGAGCCGCATATTGTCACCGTTAATTGTCCGGATAGAACTGGTTTAGGCTGTGATATTTGCAGAATCATCCTCGATTTCAGGCTTTATATCACCAAAGGAGGTAGGATTTCCAGATATTGGCTTTAGCTTTGAAATGATTCAATAAATTCTTATCTTGTTTTCATCAACTTTCTCATAATTGCTTTAAAGCACTTTGATTTTGTGCCATCGAATTAAGGTCTGATTGTTTGTTGCTGTGTTGGGGTATAGATGTTACAACCGATGGAGTTTGGTGCTACATAGTTTTGTGGGTGGTTCCTCAATATGATTCTCTTAGATTAAGATGGTCACATTTGAAGAACCAACTTGTATCTGTATGTCCGTCTTGCTCCACATACTTTGTGCTCAATTCCATGTCTTCTTGCCCTGCATCAACTCCTATTTACTTGTTGAAGTTCTTTTGCCAAGACCAGAAAGAACTCTTGCACGGTACTTTGTCTAATCGTCTCATGAACTGAAGTTTTATCTTATGAGTGTTATCTTGAGTAGTAGAATTTTGTTTGCAGATGTTACTCGAGTACTAACTGAGCTTGAGCTCTCAATTCAAACCGTGAAGGTGACGACAACGCCAGACGGGAGAGTTCTGGACCTTTTTTTCATAACAGATAACCTGTGAGTAAGTTAGAGAATCTGCTCTTTAAGTCTTTCCGTTAAGTATTCGAATAGTGAGTCGTAGTATCGTCTACCATTGTCTGCTAGGGATCGTTTACACACAAAAGAGCGTCAAGAGAAAATACTAGAGCAGTTTCGTTCTGTCTTAGGAGAATCATGTATAAGCTGTGAACTCCAGTTGGCTGGTCCTGAATATGAATGTCATCAGAATATTCCATCCCTTTCTCCAGCAGTGGCTGAGGAATTGTTTACGTCTGAGCAGCTAACCAATGCAGACAATCGTGTAAAGGTTCTTAGTGATGATATGAAAAAGCTGAAGAATTCCGCAGTCACAGTTGATAATTCCTTAAGCCCAGCTCACACATTACTCCAAATACACTGCGTTGATCACAGAGGCCTTCTCTATGATGTATTAAGAACATTAAAAGACTTCAACATTAAGGTAATGGCAAAAACATACGTCTTTGAGCAGATATTCAGGATGTTGTTTGCGTCTATATGTGTTATCTCAAATGGTGATCTGTTACTGCAGATGTCTTATGGCAGGTTCTCACCTCAAAGACAAGGTTATCGAGATCTAGAATTATTTATTCAGCAAAAAGATGGGAACAAGATTATGGATCGTGATAAGCAAAATTCATTATGTTCACGTCTGAAAGCTGAAATGCTTCACCCATTGCGTGTTATAATAAATCACCGAGGGCCAGACACTGAACTTGTGGTTGCTAATCCAGTTGAGATATCTGGGAAAGGCAGACCAAGAGTATTCTACGACGTAACACTTTCACTAAAAGTGCTTGGAATCTGTGTTTTCTCGGTAAGAAAACATATCTATTCATAGAAATCTTGGAATCAGCGGCTCTAATACTAACCTAAATTGTGCTGACTGCTTGTAACAGGCTGAAATAAGAAGGCACACTGCTAGTGACCGAGAATGGGAAGTTTACAGATTTCTTCTGGATGACAACTACTCATCCGAGCTCGGTAGTGCTTCTGCTAGAAATGAGATTGTTAATAAGGTGAGAAGAACATTAATGGGTTGGTGAATAAAAGACCTGATATGTACTGCTATGTGATATTGTATCATCTATGGTATGGCTTTGGTAATGTCATATTCCTTTTAGGTTCATGTAAATAATGTAACTCGTTTGGCTGTTTCAATCAGCCGAAGCTAATCCTCGATATTACCGGCTTGAGCATATCTTTCGTGTGTTTTTGTATCTCGGTTGTAAAAGCTTTCCACAAATCTGAAATTGGTTACATACATTTTCACCATAACATAAAGGAAAGAGGATGCTTATCGCATATATGAGAGCTCAGAAGTAAAACTTAGCCAAAAAGTCCCAAAATCATCACAGTACAAAACCCAGTTTCTCGATTAGAGCTGAGATATGCAGAAGACATTTGTTGAACCTCACATTTACATGGTTACCATGGACAAGAGGTTAAGCAAACTTTCTCATCACTGGTGCCGATATATATTCGAATTCTGACTTAAAATCAGTGCTGAATCCTTCACAACACATTGAGAAGTGGTGAGTGATTGTTACAGGGTTGAGACTAAGGAACTTATATAAAGTAGTTTTAGTAATGTCGTTTGTCAAAATGGTTTCGTGGTGTAGTTGGTTATCACGTGAGTCTAACACACTCAAGGTCTCCGGTTCGAACCCGGGCGAAGCCATCCTTTTTTTACTCTTCCTAATTTTTTACCGGTTCGAATCACTTAAAATTAGTAATTTGAAAGTGTACTTCATTTATTGACTGATTCTAGCACATGTAGATCAACGGGCACTATTAATGCTACTATCCAATTTCCAGGATATGTTGAAGTTCTTACCCACGAGTATCTCAAAGCCTTTAAGCTCAACCATCAAGCTCTTACTCTCTCCTCCATCATCTGAACCCACCACATACTTCTGCGCCTTGGAGCTTACCTCAATCATCTTGGTCTCGTTCGAGATTGGATTTCCATTGAGCTGTATTTCAGAAGCTTGTCCTGTTCTTTTAAGTCCCAAAACAGTCACTTTCTCAATCACCCAACCTTTGCTCAACGCAAACTTACCTTCCTTCACTTGCGACCATATCCTCACAATCTCATTTCCAATCGATGCATAAAACTCAACGTACGTTGACTGCCCATTTCCAAGTTGCATCTCTGGAAGCTCATCTTCGTCTAGATATAGTTTTCCAGTGGCGTATCCCTCTGATGTTCCTGCTGGGAAAGTGACTACCAGACTAAACGGTGTCGTTCTCGCTTCTTTGGAAACTAACCCACCTTGTTGCATCGGTAATATTGTGTTCTGGTAAAGATGAACGTTCACAGAGTTCAATGGAGCTGGGAGAGTCACACGCTTCCCGTTCTTAGAAACAACGGCTTGAGTCATATCGAACATATGGTACCAAGAACCTGGTGGAAACAATGCTTCCACTTGGGTTCTGCCTTGTTCTAGAACCGGTGATATCAACAAGCTGCTTCCGAGCAAAAACTGTCTGCTTAAGCCGTAGCATTCGGTGTAGTTAGGAAAAGAGAAAAAGAGCGGTCTAGCGATTGGTGCACCGGTCATATGGGCTTCAAAGTTAAGAGTGTAGAGATAAGGAAGGAGTTTGTATCTCATCCCAAGAGCAATACGAGCTGACTCTGTAACTGTTTCCCATTGGTAAAGCTCTTTCCTTGGAGTATAGTAATCGGCATGATCTCTTGCAAAGGGATAAAACGCACCTACTTGGATCCAGCGATTGCAGAGTTCTTCTGGTATTGGAGCGAAGAATCCACATATGTCTGAACCAACCATAGGTACTCCAAATATTCCAAAATTTAACATTGTCGAGATAGATACTTGCAAGCTCTCCCATGTCCCCTTGTTATCTCCAGTCCAGTGAGCAGCATATTGACCTGACCCAACAAAAGTGGACCGAGATAGTATGAAAGGACGTTTTCCTTGGACAGCAAGTAAAGCCTTGTGGGTTGCAATTGCCTCAGAGAACCCATAGATGCTGTGAGCATCGTACTCTCGAACACCATTGTAATGATAAGCACTTGTGGCAATAGTCTTAAACCCAAGGGGAGTTTCGTGTCCTGTAGCATTGATCTTGTAAGGTGGATCATCCCATCTTGTATTGGTTATTTCCTTGCAGTCCAAGCAACACATCACACTAGGTCCTTGTCCTTCCTCACTCGGACACTGTTTCCCCTCAGGAAGTGTGCACAATCCTGAGCAGAAATTAGCGACCTCGTTCATGTCAATCCAAAGACCGTCGATGGGGACTAATTCATGGAAACGTCGGATTTCATCGCCCCACCAAGAGACAGTTTTCGGGTTGAGAAAATCAGGGATGTAAACCGGACCAGGCCACACTTGAGCCAAGAAAGGCTTGCCTTCATATTTGATAAACACATCATTGGCCATGGCTCTTTGATATACACCGTAGCTCTGGTTAACACCAATACCAGGATCAGTGATCACAACATACTTCATTCCAATCTTGTGGATTTTGTCCAAGAAAGCTAATAGCTTTGCACGAGGAAACTCCACAAGATTCAATGTGAAGTCTTTGTAACCATCCATGTAATCAGCATCATTCCAAATCACATCAAGAGGGATCTTAGCCTTGCGGTAATTATCCACCACATCTTCAACAACTGATACATTTCGGTAGTTCCATCTACATTGGTGAAACCCTAGAGCAGAGACTAGGTTAAAGATGAGTAAAAACACCACAAAAGTTTCAGAGAACAAGTGGGGATTTGATTACCTATAGACCAATACGGCATCGGTGCTGGCCGTCCGATTAACGAAGTGTATTGATCAACGACGTCCAGAGGCGATGGTCCGGCAAAGAAATAGAAATCCAAAACGCCTCCGATTACCTTGTACGTTAGGGAATCTCCTCTGTAAAACACATCCATACCATTACTGTTAAGAAGCAGAACAGAGTGTGCGTAAGCTTTTCCTCCGACGTCGTTTCTCAGGTCCATATAAACCGGATGCGAACCGTACAGACCGGTGTTGAGGGTGATAGCCGGGACGTCTTCAGTGAAGAGAGTGTAAGGCTCATTAGGAACCAGTTTGATACCACTGGCTCGTGAATTTTCACCAAACCCATACAGTGATGCCTCCTTAGGAAGCGAAGTCGAGATCTCGAGGTACTGGTCTTTGAAGACCATCTCTCCGAAGGCTTCATCAGAGCTGCTTGTATTGAAAATCGTTTCGTCGTTAGATCTTCTTCTCACAGCGAAGCTGAAGGGATCTATAGTGAAGCTAAAAGTAAGCTCTGATCCAGATATTTCCTCAACGGTAACAGAAGATTTTCTCAGTTTTTCGGTTATTGGCGGTGGTTGTTCCCGCGAAAGGAGGTTGTAGGGAACTTCCCATCGATGCTTCTTTGCGTCTGTGATGTGAACACGAAGACGATGATCCGTCTCGTGCCTACAAAAATGTATAATCCAACGGTCAAGAATAGTTGGGTATCATGAGGTGAAAAACAGAGGGTGTAAATAACGTACTTAACGAAAAGACGAAGTGTGGTTATGTCAGAACCATAGATTTGGTTTGTCTGTTTGACTTGAAGATAGCCAATGAAGTAGTCATCATCGGAAGACTTTTCAATGGAGATCAGACGGTAGCCTTGGCCGATGGCGTTGGAACAATGGAGAGGTGAGAAACAAGAGATTAGAACCAGAAGAAGATAAAGAGGAGAAGCCATTGTGTAAGTGATACTCTACAGTTTAGACTTTACACTGTATTAAGGCGCAATGATGAAGAAAAAGACATTTACATTTATCACAAGAGGTTAAACATAAATCTGACTCAAACCTAATTAATTTACATCATTACTCAATTTTGGAGAGTCTATGAAACAATGGGACTCACAATTTATTAAGAATTGGTATCTTAAAACTCTAATCTAAGAACCGATTCTTCATTCAATTTTCACCAAATCGCGGGTCCCACTGACACATGACAGCCTGCGATTGGTCAGATTTTTTTTTTTTTTTTCTAAAAAAGTTTTGCTGGAAAATCGAGTCTTTTTCGAACTGGGTTGCAGATGCTCTTATGTGGTTAGGAGTGAGAGAAAGAGATAAGTGAGGTTGTGTGGACTCAAAGACTATAGCTTGAAAGCTAAGTGGATCATATTCAACCATTTCAATCCAATAAATTTTTAAGTTTCTAAGATATAAAAATTTTGAAGTTAAAAGAATAATATAACGACTTGACTTATGTCTAGCTTACTCCTACTGAATTTATGGAGAGAAAGAAGTGACCAACGTGATCGCATTAGAATAAAATCTCAATCACGTACGATGAAAGAGCACTGTGGGATTATTGCGTTTGCGTTTTCAACTTTTGGTCAACGCATTAAAAAGAAGAAGATTTTCAATCGCAAAATCCCAAACGCGGATTTATGATACCCACATAATGTGGACATGCGTTTCACATCAACAGTGTGGAAACATCTGTATATTCTGTTTTTAATGCATATATGCTACATATAAAGCACTTAATTATTAAATCTTTTAATCTTAGTTTAATTTTTTTTATACATATTAGTTGAATTCATATTAGTGTATTGTCTCCACAATAGTTTTTTAACAATATTATAATGACTAATTCATAACCTAAATTTCATTCTTGATTCTTTTTTATTAATTTACCAATTATAATAAAAAGGAATCGAACCTTTAATACTAGAGTCTCTGCTCTCTACGATTCTCCGGAAGTTTTTTATAGAAATTTTAATATCAAATAACGTGAAAGTGAGAGTGAGTAACTAAGAGCAACTCCAACCCATACACCAAATTTGGTATTATTTTAACACTAAATTTGGTGTTTCAATGTTTCAAAAAGTTTTTCATCTCCAACCACAACACTNACTAAATCTCACATAAAATATAATATTTTGTATTATTATATTACTAAATTTAAGAATTTCTTTATTACTAAAATTTTAATTTTATTTCGATAAATAACTAAAAGCTAACTTTCATTTTATATCAACTATAACCTAAAATTTCATATTATTAAAATAAAATAAAATATATAAATATACTTTTTACTTGATTTTAATAAGTTTTGAATATTTCATAAATGTAAATTTTGGACCCGTATAAAAACTAGTAAAATTCTGATTCAATTTTGAGTTAATTTTATTCAGT